>WNYA01001020.1:0-64890 GCA_019512145.1 Engystomops pustulosus
CCCCCCCCCCCTCCTTCAGGTCAAGTGGCCAGCTAACCTAGGTGGCCACTCGGTGGCGCTAGCCCGGGCTAGAGTGTTTTTGGGTTACAGAAAGCTAAACTTTCATCCAACTTCAACAGTTTTACTATAAAAACTCTTTGCCAATGTGTACCCTATTCTCTCCCAGGACAGGGGGGGGGGGGGCCTGGTAAAGGCTCCTGATGACAGGTTCCATTTAAATAAAGCAAAAATGTTTTCCAAATCCTGGACGACCCCTTCAAACTTTTCTCTCCTTTCCTCCGAGTCGTTTTGTGGACTGGACCTTCTGTACCTGTAGACGTGTCCCCGGCCGCCCGTCACATTGATGCAGATTGATATGGAAGCAGCGGCTCCTGGTGGGATCTGATCTGACACATCCTTGAGGGCAAAATTAACATTTGGTGGTTGATAAAATCTCATGTTGTGGAGTGTAGCGATATGTCACGTCTCGAGGGGGACCTGCTCCACCACCAATGCAGGGCGCACATAGCCCAGTCCAGTTTTGGGTTTTTGGCTTATGATTATGAACATTAATAGTCGCAGGTCTGGGAGCATAATATCAGTGTACAGTGATCCCTTCACTGATGTGTTTTACTTTCGGAGACTGTTTAGTTGCCTGAGAGACTGTTTAGACATTCACTTGTTACTGTTACCTGGATACAATGTAGATACAATGTATTTCTGTGTATCTGTTCTCTGCCTCTGGGAGGGTCTTACCAGGGTTATATGAGGATTGTACAGAATTTAGGTCCTTTGTTGCTAGACTAGTGTTATATGTCCTCATCAGTCCTGTGGGGGGCGCTACTGCTCAATGGCCAAGGAAGATCCTAATACTGATGCTGGAAGAGTGTAACATAAGTGTAGTACAATGCTGAAAGGAGGGAGATGTGTTATGATGGGAAGGGGGGCTGGGGTGTAGGTGGTCTCTGCAGGGTCTACAGGGCACCGATTATTGTTCTGTGCAAATACTTAGCTCAGGATGACAGTCCATTGGAGGACTAACAGAGAAGTGGATGCAATAAGGGGACACCAGGGTCATGTGAAACTGGAGAAGCTCATCCATTGTTGTCCAGGGGTTGTGGGATGGAAGACAAGGTGCACAACATGTCACCAACCATAAACTAGGGCTAGATTTAGACATAACACATCCCACAAAACCATACGATGGCCCTAGAGCAGTGGATACAAGTTCTCCAAGACTGCATTCAACATCAGGGATAATCCAGGTCAAGGGACCAGGGGTGTGGGTCAACACCTGTATCCTCCTAAACTACCCACACAGTGCAGCCAGTTCTTCTCTCCTCATCTCAACTTTGCCAAAACAATTCCAGATATAAGAAGGTGGAACACTCAAACTTCCTTCATCTGTCTGGCTGCTAGAGAGGGAGGAGGAAAGACGCTTTATTTGACCTGAAGATGTGAAACTTATCCTTATGAGTCTCATATGGAAAGCCCTCCAAGTCTTCCGAGTACCCCACGTCTTCCAAATCTTCCAGGATTTCCATGTCCCTCAACTCCACCAAGTCTTCCAAGTCCACCAAATCTTCCAATCCCACCAAGTCTTCCATGACCTCCGAGTCTTCCATGACCTCCGAGTCTTCCATGACCTCCAAGTCTTCCATGACCTCCAAGTCTTCCATGACCTCCAAGTCTTCCATGACCTCCAAGTATTCAATGATCTCCAAGACTTCTTAGTACCCCATGTCTTCCAAATCTTCCAAGTTTTCCATGTCCCTCAAGTACTCCAAGTCTTCCAAGTCCACCAAGTCTACAAAGTCTTCCAAGTCTCTCAAATCTACCTAGTCTTCCAAGTCCCCCAAGTATTTCAAGAACTCCAAGTCTTCCATGACCTCCAAGTCTTCCACATCCACCATGCCCTCCAAGTTTTACAAATCTTCCAAGTCCCCAACGTCCTCTAGATCCTCAAATTTTCCCATCTTCCATATCTTCCAAGTTACCCTAGTCCTTACTTTATCTTAAACCTCAATACAATCATCTATTATGACTTTCTGGCTTCACCACTATAAAGGTAGGTTTATTTCTTATAACATTGTGTATGAGGGACCCCTATAGGGCCACTTTAACAGCAATGGTAAATATTCAATGTGACCTGCAGTTGTGATGCCTCTGGAAAAGCCGAGTGACAAAGGGCGAAGAATATTACAAGTTAACAACGTAATGGAGGAGAGCAACGCGAGAACATATATTTACCGGTGATTATTATTATGGAACGTGTGTAATGGATGTAAAGATAACACATGGGCCAAGCACCGCAGCAACAGGAAGAGGTTGTATCCATGTATAGTCCTAAAGTAAGAGCCGAGAGTCATTTCATACACAACTTGTAGGAGCTGCTGTTGGAAAAGTATGTGAGTCAGAAAGTGTCAGAAACTGGAGGTGGCGATGTGCTCACCTGTCACTTACATACATGTAGCTAAGAACAAATTCTCACCATACAATATAACAAAAGCAAAGACAGGGTGAAAATCACTTCTTAACCATTGGGAGGCCCCATAACATCTGTGGGTGGATCTATAGGGGCTGCAATGCACCTCGTGTATGGGTGGCCACATATTTACACAAAGAGGAAAAACATCTCTTGCAAGAAGAACTCTTGATAAAGCACGGTCATATAGGACATTATGGAGATGTACTAAACTATACTGATGGGGATAAAGCACTTGGGGTGAGATAGAAACTTATTATTATCCCCAGCAGCCTCTGTCTGTTCATTTGTCTCTCCTTTATCATCCAGGTGCATCAGCACAGTCATATAGGACATTATGAAGATGTGCTAACATGAACGTATGGGGATAAAGCACTTAGGGTGAGATAGAAACTTACTATTATCTCCAGCAGTTTCTTTCTGTGCCTGTGCCTCTCCTCTATCATCCAGGAGCATCAGCAGGGTCACATAGGACATTATCAAGATGTACTAACCTGTAGTGATGGGGATAAAGCACTTGGGGTAAGATAGAAACTTACTATTATCTCCAGCAGCCTCTTTCTGTGCCTGTGTCTCTCCTCAATCATCCAGGAGCATCAGCAGGGTCACATAGGACATTATGGAGATGCACTAACCTGTACTGATGGAGATAAAGCACTTGGGGTGAGATAGAAACTTACTATTATCTCCATCAGCCTCTGTTTGTAACAACATTTGAATCCAAATATGTTTGGAGCATAGTGTGTCTGCGTTATGGCTCAGAATGGCACCATGTAGTCCCAGTATAAATTTGTATAAAATCTGTCTGGTTTGAGAACTCAATGCAGCTCTATGGGATTTTGTGGGCACCACTTGACAATTATTGGATGTGATGTAAAATTAAAGGGGATTTGGGCGATTGACCCATTTTTGATTCTGATGACTTACTGTATGATCAGGATAAGTGAGCGTCTGACACTTGGACCTTGCACTGGAACTGCAGTACCCTGGCATGGCCACTATAAAGTGGATGGCGCCCAACGCTTCCATCTCTTACACCTGGATACTGTAGCTCGTGACTATGGAACCAGCCTGGAGGTTCTAGGTGTCAGACCAGGGAGTAGCTGTAGGTTTTTAAAGTAAAAAATAATCTTGGTTCCAAAAAAAACCCCTTTAAATAACGAGAGAAACTTTCGCGGGTCACACGTAGAAGTTACGCCGCAACAACTTGAAACACAATTGGGATAAAACGAAGCGTCTGATCGCGGGGGCATCGCGCACTCAGATCAATAGAGACAATCATTTCAGAATTCATTTTCGGCGACGTGGCGAAGTCCTACACGTAGTAAATGAAATGAGAGAACAATCTGGAGAGCGGCGCGTTGTTTACTTCAAAACAAGAGACTCATTGGGAGATGTGAGAGGGACGGAGGCGGCGAGGGGGCATTACAGGAGCTTTCATCTAGTTCGCTTGATAGTCCCGCAGCAGCGCCGCAGCATTAATTATACCGCGGCCTCAGAAGCTTTTACAACAACAAAAAAAATTATAATCATAAAAAATTTTTAAAAAACAATAAAGCAGAATTTTTTTTTGCATTGTTAAATCATCGGATACATTTGTGGCCTTTTATTTGCTGTAACATTGCGGTCACAACCTCCCCCCTCCCCCATAGAGCGATCAAAGAATCACTTAGCAACTAGACCCCAGATGTGTCCCTTCATGTCCCAAGGTGAGTGTCAGGAGCTTGGAGGGTCAAAAGGTCAAAGTAGTCAAATTGGGGCTCATTGACTAAGGATCAGAATTGTGCACGTTCGGCGGGTTTCCTGATTTGCCCCAAATTGCCCTGGAATTTTGGCGCACGCAATTGGATTTTGGCGCATTGGCGTCAGCTTTCACGTGACAGAAATCGGTGGGCGTGGCCATCGGACAACCAGACGGATTCGGAAAAAATGTGGATTTTAAAAAAGAATTTGTGTCGCAAGATCAGCACTTACATGCACCGGGAAAAAGGAGGGGAACTCCGGCGGACCTCGGAGCAGCAGTGACACCTGCTGGATATCGGGCGCACGACCTTAGTGAATCCCGGCAGAGCCAAATCAGCGTCGGACAAAGCACCGCGGTATTGCGACTGGACCAGGTAAGTAAATGTGCCCCATTGATGTTTATTGGGACTTTTCACCTCTTAAAAGTCTCATGGGACTTTACAAACCTCCTCATTAATCTGGTGTAAGCATAGAACTGCTGCGAGTGCAACTCAAACAAAGCCATGACTTGGGAGTTTTGCAAAAAAGTCCCATAAAAAGTCTCACAGTTACTCCAGTCTTTGCGCTGAGACTTTTTATGCATTTTGAGACTTTTTTGGGGACTTTTTGAAAAGAGGGTTATTTATCATTGGTTTTCCTGGACTTTTTTAGGAATAAAAAAGGCTTAAAGTAGTCGCATTGATGTTTTTTTGGGACTTTTCACTTCTAAAAACTCTCACAGGACTATTTCCACCTCTTCATTATTCTGGTGTAAGCACAGAACTACTGCGAGTGCAACACCGTGCAAAGCCAGAGGCATGACTTGAGACTTTTGCAAAAAGTCCTATAAAAAGTCTGAGACTTTTTATTTATTTTGAGACTATTTTGGGACTTTTTAAAAAAAAAAAAATTCCCAGACAGAAGTGCTTATTTTTAATTGATTTTCCTGGGATTTTTTGGTGTAAAAAAGGCTCAAAGAAGTCACATTGATGTTTTTTGGGACTTTTCACTTCTAAAAAGTCTCACAGGACTATATACACCTCTTCATTAATCTGGCGTTAGCATAGAACTACTATTAGTAGTACAACACTGTCATGACTTGGGACTTTTGCAAAAAAGTTTCATAAAAAGTCTCATAGTTACTCTGGTCCCTGCTGGTCTTTGTGCTGGGACATTTTATGCATTTTGAGACTTTTTTGGGACTTTTTGAAACAAAAAAAAACAGACATATGGGATTATGTAATTGATTTTCCTGGGATTTTTTGGTGTAAAAAAAGCCTCAAAGTAGTCTCATTGATGTTTTTTTGGGACTTTTCACTTCTAAAAAGTCTCACAGGACTATATACACCTCTTCATTTATCTGGTGTAAGCATAGAACTGCTGCGAGTGCAACCCCGAACAAAGCCATGACTTGGGACTTTTGCAAAAAGTCCTATAAAAAGTCTCACAGTTACTCTAGTCTTCGTGCTGAGACTTTTTATGCATTTTGAGACTTTTATGGGACTTTTTGAAAAGGGGGTCATTTATCATTGGTTTTCTGGACTTGCTTGGCATAAAAAAACATCTCAAAGTAGTTGCATTGATGTTTTTTGAGACTTTTCACTTCTAAAAAGTCTCATGGTACTGACTTTTGCGTAAAGTTTCATAAAAAGTCTCATAGTTACAGCTGGTCTTTGTGCTGGGACTTTTTATGCATTTTGAGACTTTTTTGGGACTTTTTAAAAAAAAATCCCCGACAGGTGTAAAAAAAGTTTCAAAATAGACGTATTGAGGGTTTTTGAGACTTTTCACTGCTAAAAAGTCTCATAGAAAAAGTCTCACAGTTACTCCAGTCCCTGCTGTTCTACGTGTTGAGATTCCAAGTCTCTCAAATCTACCTAGTCTTCCAAGTCCCCCAAGTATTTCAAGAACTCCAAGTCTTCCATGACCTCCAAGTCTTCCACATCCACCAAGCCCTCGAAGTTTTACAAATCTTCCAAGTCCACAACGTCCTCTAGATCCTCAAATTTTCCCATCTTCCATATCTTCCAAGTTACCCTAGTCCTTACTTTATCTTAAACCTCAATACAATCATCTATTATGACTTTCTGGCTTCACCACTATAAAGGTAGGTTTATTTCTTATAACATTGTGTATGAGGGACCCCTATAGGGCCACTTTAACAGCAATGGTAAATATTCAATGTGACCTGCAGTTGTGATGCCTCTGGAAAAGCCGAGTGACAAAGGGCGAAGAATATTACAAGTTAACAACGTAATGGAGGAGAGCAACGCGAGAACATATATTTACCAGTGATTATTTTTATGGAACGTGTGTAATGGATGTAAAGATAACACATGGGCCAAGCACCGCAGCAACAGGAAGAGGTTGTATCCATGTATAGTCCTAAAGTAAGAGCCGAGAGTCATTTCATACACAACTTGTAGGAGCTGCTGTTGGAAAAGTATGTGAGTCAGAAAGTGTCAGAAACTGGAGGTGGCGATGTGCTCACCTGTCACTTACATACATGTAGCTAAGAACAAATTCTCACCATACAATATAACAAAAGCAAAGACAGGGTGAAAATCACTTCTTAACCATTGGGAGGCCCCATAACATCTGTGGGTGGATCTATAGGGGCTGCAATGCACCTCGTGTATGGGTGGCCACATATTTACACAAAGAGGAAAAACATCTCTTGCAAGAAGAACTCTTGATAAAGCAGGGCCATATAGGACATTATGGAGATGTACTAAACTATACTGATGGGGATAAAGCACTTGGGGTGAGATAGAAACTTATTATTATCCCCAGCAGCCTCTGTCTGTTCATTTGTCTCTCCTTTATCATCCAGGTGCATCAGCACAGTCATATAGGACATTATGAAGATGTGCTAACCTGAACGTATGGGGATAAAGCACTTAGGGTGAGATAGAAACTTACTATTATCTCCAGCAGTTTCTTTCTGTGCCTGTGCCTCTCCTCTATCATCCAAGAGCATCAGCAGGGTCACATAGGACATTATCAAGATGTACTAACCTGTACTGATGGGGATAAAACACTTGGGGTAAGATAGAAACTTACTATTATCTCCAGCAGCCTCTTTCTGTGCCTGTGTCTCTCCTCTATCATCCAGGAGCATCAGCAGGGTCACATAGGACATTATGGAGATGCACTAACCTGTACTGATGGAGATAAAGCACTTGGGGTGAGATAGAAACTTACTATTATCTCCATCAGCCTCTGTTTGTAACAACATTTGAATCCAAATATGTTTGGAGCATAGTGTGTCTGCGTTATGGCTCAGAATGGCACCATGTAGTCCCAGTATAAATTTGTATACAATCTGTCTGGTTTGAGAACTCAATGCAGCTCTATGGGATTTTGTGGGCACCACTTGACAATTATTGGATGTGATGTAAAATTAAAGGGGATTTGGGCGATTGACCCATTTTTGATTCTGATGACTTACTGTATGATCAGGATAAGTGAGTGTCTGACACTTGGACCTTGCACTGGAACTGCAGTACCCTGGCATGGCCACTATAAAGTGGATGGCGCCCAACGCTTCCATCTCTTACACCTGGATACTGTAGCTCGTGACTATGGAACCAGCCTGGAGGTTCTAGGTGTCAGACCAGGGAGTAGCTGTAGGTTTTTAAAGTAAAAAATAATCTTTATTCCAAAAAAACCCCTTTAAATAACGAGAGAAACTTTCTCGGGTCACACGTAGAAGTTACACCGCAACAACTTGAAACACAATTGGGATAAAACGAAGCGTCTGATCGCGGGGGCATCGCGCACTCAGATCAATAGAGACAATCATTTCAGAATTCATTTTCGGCGACGTGGCGAAGTCCTACACGTAGTAAATGAAATGAGAGAACAATCTGGAGAGCGGCGCGTTGTTTACTTCAAAACAAGAGACTCATTGGGAGATGTGAGAGGGACGGAGGCGGCGAGGGGGCATTACAGGAGCTTTCATCTAGTTCGCTTGATAGTCCCGCCGCAGCGCCGCAGCATTAATTATACCGCGGCCTCAGAAGCTTTTACAAAAAAAATTATAATCATAAAGAATTTTTAAAAAACAATAAAGCAGAATTTTTTTTGCATTGTTAAATCATCGGATACATTTGTGCCCTTTTATTTGCTGTAACATTCGGGTCACAACCTTCCCCCTCCCCCATAGAGCGATCAAAGAATCACTTAGCAACTAGACCCCAGATGTGTCCGTCTGGAACGTTCCTTATGTCCCTTCATGTCCCAAGGTGAGTGTCAGGAGCTTGGAGGGTCAAAAGGTCAAAGTAGTCAAATTGGGGCTCATTGACTAAGGATCAGAATTGTGCACGTTCGGCGGGTTTCCTGATTTGCCCCAAATTGCCCTGGAATTTTGGCGCACGCAATTGGATTTTGGCGCATTGGCGTCAGCTTTCACGTGACAGAAATCGGTGGGCGTGGCCATCGGACAACCAGACGGATTCGGAAAAAATGTGGATTTTAAAAAAGAATTTGTGTCGCAAGATCAGCACTTACATGCACCGGGAAAAAGGAGGGGAACTCCGGCGGACCTCGGCGCAGCAGCGCCACCTGCTGGATATTGGGCGCATGACCTTAGTGAATCCCGGCAGAGCCAAATCAGCGTCGGACAAAGCACCGCGGTATTGCGACTGGACCAGGTAAGTAAATGTGCCCCATTGATGTTTATTGGGACTTTTCACCTCTTAAAAGTCTCATGGGACTTTACAAACCTCCTCATTAATCTGGTGTAAGCATAGAACTGCTGCGAGTGCAACTCAAACAAAGCCATGACTTGGGAGTTTTGCAAAAAAGTCCCATAAAAAGTCTCACAGTTACTCCAGTCTTTGCGCTGAGACTTTTTATGCATTTTGAGACTTTTTTGGGGACTTTTTGAAAAGAGGGTTATTTATCATTGGTTTTCCTGGACTTTTTTAGGAATAAAAAAGGCTTAAAGTAGTCGCATTGATGTTTTTGGGGACTTTTCACTTCTAAAAAGTCTCACAGGACTATTTCTACCTCTTCATTATTCTGGTGTAAGCACAGAACTACTGCGAGTGCAACACCGTGCAAAGCCAGAGGCATGACTTGAGACTTTTGCAAAAAGTCCTATAAAAAGTCTGAGACTTTTTATTTATTTTGAGACTATTTTGGGACTTTTTTAAAAAACAAATTCCCAGACAGAAGTGCTTATTTTTAATTGATTTTCCTGGGATTTTTTGGTGTAAAAAAGGCTCAAAGAAGTCACATTGATGTTTTTTGGGACTTTTCACTTCTAAAAAGTCTCACAGGACTATATACACCTCTTCATTAATCTGGCGTTAGCATAGAACTACTATTAGTAGTACAACACTGTCATGACTTGGGACTTTTGCAAAAAAGTTTCATAAAAAGTCTCATAGTTACTCTGGTCCCTGCTGGTCTTTGTGCTGGGACATTTTATGCATTTTGAGACTTTTTTGGGACTTTTTGAAACAAAAAAAAACAGACATATGGGATTATGTAATTGATTTTCCTGGGATTTTTTGGTGTAAAAAAAGCCTCAAAGTAGTCTCATTGATGTTTTTTTGGGACTTTTCACTTCTAAAAAGTCTCACAGGGCTATATCCACCTCTTCATTTATCTGGTGTAAGCATAGAACTGCTGCGAGTGCAACCCCGAACAAAGCCATGACTTGGGACTTTTGCAAAAAGTCCTATAAAAAGTCTCACAGTTACTCCAGTCTTTGTGCTGAGACTTTTTATGCATTTTGAGACTTTTATGGGACTTTTTGAAAAGGGGGTTATTTATTATTGGTTTTTCTGGACTTGTTTGGCATAAAAAACGGCTCAAAGTAGTCGCATTGATGTTTTTTTGAGACTTTTCACTTCTAAAAAGTCTCATGGTACTGACTTTTGCATAACGTTTCATAAAAAGTCTCATAGTTACTGCTGGTCTTTGTGCTGGGACTTTTTATGCATTTTGAGACTTTTTTGGGACTTTTTAAAAAAAAAATCCCCGACAGGTGTAAAAAAGTTTCAAAATAGTCGTATTGAGGGTTTTTGAGACTTTTCACTGCTAAAAAGTCTCATAAAAGAGTCTCATACAAAAAGTCTCACAGTTACTCCAGTCCCTGCTGTTCTACGTGTTGAGACCCCCCCCCCCTCCTTCAGGTCAAGTGGCCAGCTAACCTAGGTGGCCACTCGGTGGCGCTAGCCCGGGCTAGAGTGTTTTTGGGTTACAGAAAGCTAAACTTTCATCCAACTTCAACAGTTTTACTATAAAAACTCTTTGCCAATGTGTACCCTATTCTCTCCCAGGACAGGGGGGGGGGGGGCCTGGTAAAGGCTCCTGATGACAGGTTCCATTTAAATAAAGCAAAAATGTTTTCCAAATCCTGGACGACCCCTTCAAACTTTTCTCTCCTTTCCTCCGAGTCGTTTTGTGGACTGGACCTTCTGTACCTGTAGACGTGTCCCCGGCCGCCCGTCACATTGATGCAGATTGATATGGAAGCAGCGGCTCCTGGTGGGATCTGATCTGACACATCCTTGAGGGCAAAATTAACATTTGGTGGTTGATAAAATCTCATGTTGTGGAGTGTAGCGATATGTCACGTCTCGAGGGGGACCTGCTCCACCACCAATGCAGGGCGCACATAGCCCAGTCCAGTTTTGGGTTTTTGGCTTATGATTATGAACATTAATAGTCGCAGGTCTGGGAGCATAATATCAGTGTACAGTGATCCCTTCACTGATGTGTTTTACTTTCGGAGACTGTTTAGTTGCCTGAGAGACTGTTTAGACATTCACTTGTTACTGTTACCTGGATACAATGTAGATACAATGTATTTCTGTGTATCTGTTCTCTGCCTCTGGGAGGGTCTTACCAGGGTTATATGAGGATTGTACAGAATTTAGGTCCTTTGTTGCTAGACTAGTGTTATATGTCCTCATCAGTCCTGTGGGGGGCGCTACTGCTCAATGGCCAAGGAAGATCCTAATACTGATGCTGGAAGAGTGTAACATAAGTGTAGTACAATGCTGAAAGGAGGGAGATGTGTTATGATGGGAAGGGGGGCTGGGGTGTAGGTGGTCTCTGCAGGGTCTACAGGGCACCGATTATTGTTCTGTGCAAATACTTAGCTCAGGATGACAGTCCATTGGAGGACTAACAGAGAAGTGGATGCAATAAGGGGACACCAGGGTCATGTGAAACTGGAGAAGCTCATCCATTGTTGTCCAGGGGTTGTGGGATGGAAGACAAGGTGCACAACATGTCACCAACCATAAACTAGGGCTAGATTTAGACATAACACATCCCACAAAACCATACGATGGCCCTAGAGCAGTGGATACAAGTTCTCCAAGACTGCATTCAACATCAGGGATAATCCAGGTCAAGGGACCAGGGGTGTGGGTCAACACCTGTATCCTCCTAAACTACCCACACAGTGCAGCCAGTTCTTCTCTCCTCATCTCAACTTTGCCAAAACAATTCCAGATATAAGAAGGTGGAACACTCAAACTTCCTTCATCTGTCTGGCTGCTAGAGAGGGAGGAGGAAAGACGCTTTATTTGACCTGAAGATGTGAAACTTATCCTTATGAGTCTCATATGGAAAGCCCTCCAAGTCTTCCGAGTACCCCACGTCTTCCAAATCTTCCAGGATTTCCATGTCCCTCAACTCCACCAAGTCTTCCAAGTCCACCAAATCCTCCAATCCCACCAAGTCTTCCAAGTCGCCCAAGTCTTCCATGACCTCCGAGTCTTCCATGACCTCCACGTCTTCCATGACCTCCGAGTCTTCCATGACCTCCAAGTCTTCCATGACCTCCAAGTATTCAATGACCTCCAAGACTTCTTAGTACCCCATGTCTTCCAAATCTTCCAAGTTTTCCATGTCCCTCAAGTACTCCAAGTCTTCCAAGTCCACCAAGTCTACAAAGTCTTCCAAGTCTCTCAAATCTACCTAGTCTTCCAAGTCCCCCAAGTATTCAATGACCTCCAAGTCTTCCATGACCTCCACGTCTTCCATGACCTCCGAGTCTTCCATGACCTCCAAAGTCTTCCATGACTCAAGTCTTCCAGACCCCAAGTCTCCAGGACCTCCAAGTATCAATGACTCCAAGACTTCTTAGGTACCCATGTCTTCCAAATCTTCCAAGTTTTCCATGGCCCCAAGTATCCAAGTCTTCCAAGTCCCCAGTCTACAAAAGTCTTCCAAGTCTCTCAAATCTACCTAGTCTTCCAAGTCCCCCAAGTATTTCATGACCTCCAAGTCTTCCATGACCTCCAAGTCTTCCACATCCACCATGCCCTCCAAGTTTTACAAATCTTCCAAGTCCCCAACGTCCTCTAGATCCTCAAATTTTCCCATCTTCCATATCTTCCAAGTTACCCTAGTCCTTACTTTATCTTAAACCTCAATACAATCATCTATTATGACTTTCTGGCTTCACCACTATAAAGGTAGGTTTATTTCTTATAACATTGTGTATGAGGGACCCCTATAGGGCCACTTTAACAGCAATGGTAAATATTCAATGTGACCTGCAGTTGTGATGCCTCTGGAAAAGCCGAGTGACAAAGGGCGAAGAATATTACAAGTTAACAACGTAATGGAGGAGAGCAACGCGAGAACATATATTTACCGGTGATTATTATTATGGAACGTGTGTAATGGATGTAAAGATAACACATGGGCCAAGCACCGCAGCAACAGGAAGAGGTTGTATCCATGTATAGTCCTAAAGTAAGAGCCGAGAGTCATTTCATACACAACTTGTAGGAGCTGCTGTTGGAAAAGTATGTGAGTCAGAAAGTGTCAGAAACTGGAGGTGGCGATGTGCTCACCTGTCACTTACATACATGTAGCTAAGAACAAATTCTCACCATACAATATAACAAAAGCAAAGACAGGGTGAAAATCACTTCTTAACCATTGGGAGGCCCCATAACATCTGTGGGTGGATCTATAGGGGCTGCAATGCACCTCGTGTATGGGTGGCCACATATTTACACAAAGAGGAAAAACATCTCTTGCAAGAAGAACTCTTGATAAAGCACGGTCATATAGGACATTATGGAGATGTACTAAACTATACTGATGGGGATAAAGCACTTGGGGTGAGATAGAAACTTATTATTATCCCCAGCAGCCTCTGTCTGTTCATTTGTCTCTCCTTTATCATCCAGGTGCATCAGCACAGTCATATAGGACATTATGAAGATGTGCTAACATGAACGTATGGGGATAAAGCACTTAGGGTGAGATAGAAACTTACTATTATCTCCAGCAGTTTCTTTCTGTGCCTGTGCCTCTCCTCTATCATCCAGGAGCATCAGCAGGGTCACATAGGACATTATCAAGATGTACTAACCTGTAGTGATGGGGATAAAGCACTTGGGGTAAGATAGAAACTTACTATTATCTCCAGCAGCCTCTTTCTGTGCCTGTGTCTCTCCTCAATCATCCAGGAGCATCAGCAGGGTCACATAGGACATTATGGAGATGCACTAACCTGTACTGATGGAGATAAAGCACTTGGGGTGAGATAGAAACTTACTATTATCTCCATCAGCCTCTGTTTGTAACAACATTTGAATCCAAATATGTTTGGAGCATAGTGTGTCTGCGTTATGGCTCAGAATGGCACCATGTAGTCCCAGTATAAATTTGTATAAAATCTGTCTGGTTTGAGAACTCAATGCAGCTCTATGGGATTTTGTGGGCACCACTTGACAATTATTGGATGTGATGTAAAATTAAAGGGGATTTGGGCGATTGACCCATTTTTGATTCTGATGACTTACTGTATGATCAGGATAAGTGAGCGTCTGACACTTGGACCTTGCACTGGAACTGCAGTACCCTGGCATGGCCACTATAAAGTGGATGGCGCCCAACGCTTCCATCTCTTACACCTGGATACTGTAGCTCGTGACTATGGAACCAGCCTGGAGGTTCTAGGTGTCAGACCAGGGAGTAGCTGTAGGTTTTTAAAGTAAAAAATAATCTTGGTTCCAAAAAAAACCCCTTTAAATAACGAGAGAAACTTTCGCGGGTCACACGTAGAAGTTACGCCGCAACAACTTGAAACACAATTGGGATAAAACGAAGCGTCTGATCGCGGGGGCATCGCGCACTCAGATCAATAGAGACAATCATTTCAGAATTCATTTTCGGCGACGTGGCGAAGTCCTACACGTAGTAAATGAAATGAGAGAACAATCTGGAGAGCGGCGCGTTGTTTACTTCAAAACAAGAGACTCATTGGGAGATGTGAGAGGGACGGAGGCGGCGAGGGGGCATTACAGGAGCTTTCATCTAGTTCGCTTGATAGTCCCGCAGCAGCGCCGCAGCATTAATTATACCGCGGCCTCAGAAGCTTTTACAACAACAAAAAAAATTATAATCATAAAAAATTTTTAAAAAACAATAAAGCAGAATTTTTTTTTGCATTGTTAAATCATCGGATACATTTGTGGCCTTTTATTTGCTGTAACATTGCGGTCACAACCTCCCCCCTCCCCCATAGAGCGATCAAAGAATCACTTAGCAACTAGACCCCAGATGTGTCCCTTCATGTCCCAAGGTGAGTGTCAGGAGCTTGGAGGGTCAAAAGGTCAAAGTAGTCAAATTGGGGCTCATTGACTAAGGATCAGAATTGTGCACGTTCGGCGGGTTTCCTGATTTGCCCCAAATTGCCCTGGAATTTTGGCGCACGCAATTGGATTTTGGCGCATTGGCGTCAGCTTTCACGTGACAGAAATCGGTGGGCGTGGCCATCGGACAACCAGACGGATTCGGAAAAAATGTGGATTTTAAAAAAGAATTTGTGTCGCAAGATCAGCACTTACATGCACCGGGAAAAAGGAGGGGAACTCCGGCGGACCTCGGAGCAGCAGTGACACCTGCTGGATATCGGGCGCACGACCTTAGTGAATCCCGGCAGAGCCAAATCAGCGTCGGACAAAGCACCGCGGTATTGCGACTGGACCAGGTAAGTAAATGTGCCCCATTGATGTTTATTGGGACTTTTCACCTCTTAAAAGTCTCATGGGACTTTACAAACCTCCTCATTAATCTGGTGTAAGCATAGAACTGCTGCGAGTGCAACTCAAACAAAGCCATGACTTGGGAGTTTTGCAAAAAAGTCCCATAAAAAGTCTCACAGTTACTCCAGTCTTTGCGCTGAGACTTTTTATGCATTTTGAGACTTTTTTGGGGACTTTTTGAAAAGAGGGTTATTTATCATTGGTTTTCCTGGACTTTTTTAGGAATAAAAAAGGCTTAAAGTAGTCGCATTGATGTTTTTTTGGGACTTTTCACTTCTAAAAACTCTCACAGGACTATTTCCACCTCTTCATTATTCTGGTGTAAGCACAGAACTACTGCGAGTGCAACACCGTGCAAAGCCAGAGGCATGACTTGAGACTTTTGCAAAAAGTCCTATAAAAAGTCTGAGACTTTTTATTTATTTTGAGACTATTTTGGGACTTTTTAAAAAAAAAAAAATTCCCAGACAGAAGTGCTTATTTTTAATTGATTTTCCTGGGATTTTTTGGTGTAAAAAAGGCTCAAAGAAGTCACATTGATGTTTTTTGGGACTTTTCACTTCTAAAAAGTCTCACAGGACTATATACACCTCTTCATTAATCTGGCGTTAGCATAGAACTACTATTAGTAGTACAACACTGTCATGACTTGGGACTTTTGCAAAAAAGTTTCATAAAAAGTCTCATAGTTACTCTGGTCCCTGCTGGTCTTTGTGCTGGGACATTTTATGCATTTTGAGACTTTTTTGGGACTTTTTGAAACAAAAAAAAACAGACATATGGGATTATGTAATTGATTTTCCTGGGATTTTTTGGTGTAAAAAAAGCCTCAAAGTAGTCTCATTGATGTTTTTTTGGGACTTTTCACTTCTAAAAAGTCTCACAGGACTATATACACCTCTTCATTTATCTGGTGTAAGCATAGAACTGCTGCGAGTGCAACCCCGAACAAAGCCATGACTTGGGACTTTTGCAAAAAGTCCTATAAAAAGTCTCACAGTTACTCTAGTCTTCGTGCTGAGACTTTTTATGCATTTTGAGACTTTTATGGGACTTTTTGAAAAGGGGGTCATTTATCATTGGTTTTCTGGACTTGCTTGGCATAAAAAAACATCTCAAAGTAGTTGCATTGATGTTTTTTGAGACTTTTCACTTCTAAAAAGTCTCATGGTACTGACTTTTGCGTAAAGTTTCATAAAAAGTCTCATAGTTACAGCTGGTCTTTGTGCTGGGACTTTTTATGCATTTTGAGACTTTTTTGGGACTTTTTAAAAAAAAATCCCCGACAGGTGTAAAAAAAGTTTCAAAATAGACGTATTGAGGGTTTTTGAGACTTTTCACTGCTAAAAAGTCTCATAGAAAAAGTCTCACAGTTACTCCAGTCCCTGCTGTTCTACGTGTTGAGATTTTTATGCATTTTGAGACAAAATAAACCATAATAACATTTATTATGGGGCCAAAGTCACTTTAGCAAATCTGATGGGCAGCGGAGCTCTAAAAGTAGACATAGAACTGACCCAAGGAGCCGCCTAATGATAAATAACCCACAATGGGGCTTATTTACTAAGGGTCCGCAGATCGCATTTCCGTCGGACTTCCCGACTTTTTTGGGGATTTGCGCATCTGTGATTGTGTAGGTTGCTGTTGCATTTGGAACTTTGTGCTTAAAGGAATTGTGCCACTATTTGCCCATATCCATAAGAGGGAGCATATCCCTGATTACTGGGAGTCCAACCTGCACAACAAGCCAGCAATTATAAAATACTGGATGATCCCGTTGGGATTAGCTGTGACCACTGGGGGGCGCTATATCTGCATGGCTGAGCTGCTTTGGCCAGTACAGGGGACCCCATGAATCCTGGCACCAGTGATGTCTCCCCCCATAAGACCCCCATGCATTACGGTTCTGTGCACCAGGGGCCATTATTGTCTCTTATCTGAGATGTTGCAGATTTCTCAGCCTCTTCCGTCCTCTTGATGCAGATTTCACACAATGGGGGTCATTTACTAAGGGCCCGTCTTCGGTTGTTTTTCCGCCGTGTACCCAGAATATTTCCGATTTTGCGTCCGATTTCTCCTGAATTCCCCCGGGAAATTTTGGGCGCACCGATCGATTGTGGCGCTCGCTCTGCAGCACACGCACGGAAATCGTAAGGGGCTGGGCGAAGAAACGAAAACCCGACGATTCGGAAAAACCGCCGCATATTAAAAACAACAAGTGTCGCAGAGCTTGGCCTTACCTTCACCAGGAGTAGGGCCGTGTACTTGAGAGCTCTTTCACGTCTTCATCGCAGCAGGCGCCACCTGGTGGACGTCGACCCTAATCACCACAGAGAACTGCGCCGCTGGATCGCGAATGAGACTGGGTAGTAAACTCTGCCCCGCTGAGTAATATTACAGTTGCAGGCGCAGCGAGAGTCCCTTACATGGGGTGCTGTAATTTTGATAACTGATCCGATTAAGTTTCCTCCAGTGGCGGGTGATTGCATCTGTGGGTCAGCAGGATTGCTGATGGTTTCCTTTCAGCCAAGCAACTTCCTTGCTCATCCATAACCATTTATAGAGGATTTGGGGCAAATGTCACTGGCCACCCCTGCTCAACAACCCGAATAACAGGGGAGTGAACCTTACCGCTCACTTAAAGGGTTTTTTCCCTATGAACAGTTAATTCCTGTATGGTTACACCAATACAGATGAATTATACACCACTTACTTTAGAATTTACTTGGTTTCATTACTGTTTTAGGCTCTCTAAGCGACACGTCATATTCCTCTATTGCATGAACTGCGGTGTCTAGACAATGTAGATTAGTAATCTGGGCGCAAGGGTTTATAATACACTTTTATTAGCTTCTGAACATTCATTAGTAATCTACACATAGAAGATGAGAGAGAGAATGTAGCACGATCCGGATGGGATTGAGAAGATCCATGAGATTGGATTAGAGCCACAATGACAAACTGTCGGCTCTGCTACATCTCAGCAATAACACACACAGAGTCAGCATTGCTATAGTTCCTTCCCCTGCTATAAAGATCTTATTTATCTTCTTGTTGTGTAGAGTAGTCCCCTGCACAACTGCTGCTATCCCGACAGGACGTGTCTGTGTCTGAGTCTGGTCTTGTTAATACAGGGGGGAGGGCAGAGCAGAGACGCACTGCAAGTGTTGCGAGAGAGAATGCTAGTTCAAATAAACATCCTGACCATAAGTCGAAGATTTATGTCGATATCAGGACAACCAAACTGTCAAACGCCAAGAAATTATAAGGACAGTTGGAATTATATCTGTGAAATGCTTCTTTTTGTAAATAACAGTGATTAGGAAGTGATATTTGTGTTACCTAAGTATGTTTGAAATTTTGTCTTCATCGTATACACCATTTTACCACTTAACTCTTGCGCGCCGTAGCTTTCTCACCTACAGCGCAGAATGTATATAGGATGTATGAAAGAGGGCTCCAGGGCGAGTCCCTCTTCATACAGAGGTGGGGGTTTTTGCATTTTGCACCAAACCCCCACCGACTAATCATCCACGGTCGTGTGCTTGCACTGATCGCGGGGCTATGACCACTCTCAACACGCCGCAGCAGGTCGCTGGCGTCGTTTAAAATAAGACGGCGGCGCGCGGGGCGCACATCTTTATTTTCCGATCGCGCCGGCGCTCCCCGATAACGTCATCGGGGGGTGGCGCGGTTACCATGTAGCCTTCGGGGCTTCGTTTTGACACGAGGCAGCTGTCATATTCGTTACAATGACCGTGTGGACTCATTGTAATGTATGACCTGCAAAATGCCATATATTGCAATCTAGTATATTATGCAGATATATGGTAGACACGAATCTGACCATCAGGGTTATGTACCCTAAGGTCTAACAAATAGTGAAAAAAACAGAAAAAAAAAGTTAAAAAAACAAAAAAAATTAATAAAATAATGTATAAGTCACATCAACACCACCCCCTGTCCCTAAACGGATAGTAAAACAATAATAAACATAAAATCACAAACAGAATTAGTACTGCCCGCGTCCCAAAAGGTGCCCGATCATATCAGAATAAAAACGTGTTTACACGGCGGCGGTGATCCTGAGCGGAAAATGCGCCAATGTCCGAATACGACTTTTACACCTGTTTTACAATAACAGTAAAAAGATTAAATAAAATGAGCAAAGTCGCACCAACCGAAATGGTGTCAGAAAAAACGTCTGCCTATCGAAAAATTTCGCAACATAACCCATCACACATCTCCGTGCGCCAAGTATATGAAAAGAGTATTATCTATCAGAAGATGGCAAAAAAAGTTTTGTTTTTTTTTGTACACATTCGTTAATTTTTGAAATGGAGTTAAAACACAATAAAACCATTTAAATTAGTATCACCCGCGATCGCACTGAACCAAAAAATAAAGTAGCGCAGGTGATTTGGAGCGAAAGTGAATCTAAAATTAGCCCACAAACGTGAACGCCACTCGTCGTGTTTTTTTCCAATTTTTCCACATTGGGGTGGAATTTTTTTGAGCTTCAGCAGTACACAGCAGTTAAAATAAACATACTGGACGTTAAATTGTTTATGCACAAATAAAGCCTCAATACAAATCACAGGTCTGTACAAACGTGAAAAACTAAGTTCTGGATTTTGAAGTTGGAGAGGAGAATGGAGCCGAAAAACAACCCTCCGTCCTTAAGGGTTCAAAGGAACCAGTGTCAATCACGTGTTCTGGGAATGGAATGTCCCTTCTAAGAATGCCTTCCCCTCTTTTAGGGGGGATAGAATCTTACCAATTACCTAAAAAAAATTCCTCCAAGTCAGACAAATATTGACTCTTCTCTTTTTTCTCGCCCCCTGCACATGCGAGGACAGTTCAGTTTAGTGCTCGTAGGGTTTTGTCCACATCCAGCAACAATTTCTTCTGTTCTAACACATGCTGCTGGTGTTATATTAAAGATAAGAGCTCATCTTTCAGATCCCATCCCAGGCTTATGGATCTGGAAGCTACAAAACTGGACATACAGGGAGTTAAAAAGTAGTCAGGAGCTGGGTCTTTATCCGAAGCTCACATTTCCAGATATATTTTCAGCTGCCGGTATCTCTGATTCAGTAGCGTACAAAGCCGTAAAGATGAAAGATCTCGATCTTTAATATGACACCAGAACCATGTTTCCAGGTGCTACATAGGAGTTTTTTGAACTGACACTCCATCTTCAGCCACTAATCTTGACTAATCTCATTTAAAAAAAAGTGAGACGAGTCATATTTGCCTGACTTTGGAGGAGATGTTTTACAGGTAAACGGGTGAGATTTTACATAAAAGAGGGAATTCTAGAAAGGACATTTCATCCTCTACATGAGGGGACTGGTAGTTTAGTGGGTCACCATTTACTTGGAAATATGGCGGTGCACCTGCTATTCTGGGACATTTAAAGGGTAACTCCCACGTTTGGACCCAACACTGGGGTTTGGGCTCACTGGGAGTCCCAGATTTGGACCAAGTGATCAGACGCAGTGATTGGCCCAATAGAAAACAGCATGATCCTTATATATTGGATCCTCCGTTGGGGCCAGGTTCTAACCCAATAAAGGAGACCAGAGCTCCAGCAGAAGACAACCCAATATAGAGGCTACTAGGATCTGTTTCCTAAGGTGTTAATGAATGGTCGGCTCCAAGGATAATTTAATATGATGATGTAATGGCTGGATGTTATCTGGGTGGGAAAACCACTTAAAGGTTTTTGTATCTCCTCAATTCTCTCGTACGGTTCCTTAAGGACCTGCCATAGATTTATAGATTCTCCCAATGAGATATTCATGAGAGGTCAATGGTAAATGGATCTCAGCCGCTTCTCCTATTATTCTCCTGTGAAGTCATCAGAATTGGAGTGGATTGTGCGGCCGCGGCTTCCATTCACTTCCATGAATAGGCCAATAGTAGTTATTCCTTTTAAAGGGATTGGTCTTAGAATCAATGTTATTCCCTATACATGAGTAGGATTATTTAAGGGGTTTGAACCATTAGGACGCTCACGATATACGAGAAGGGTTGTTAAAGGGGATTGAACCATTGGGGCGCTGACTGATAATGAACCTGAGGGTCCATTTACCATCTGAATGCAGCATTAGGTCGAGCATACATACTGTCACTCCCATCGCTTTGCTCAATATCGCCCTCCGCTGTCTACACAGAGGATCGGGCTTCAGGATTAAAGCTCGACTTGCCATTCCCTTCATTCGAGAAAATGAGACCCCTAATCTCTCTCGGTTAGTCCCTCAACGATTAGCATGTAAATATTCGGACAACCCCTTTAAGAAATTAGGCAAAAGAACATATTACAAAATATCTCTCTACATTATATGAAGTATTGTTTATGATACTTGCTTTTTTGTGGAAGACCCTACAGATGTTGTTACTTTGTATCGGAGAGAAGGCGGTCTCCACTATTTCCACCAATACAAATCACGGATGTGATCCGGCTTCCCCATTAATAAAGATCCGTCTATCCGGGACATCTGCTCGATGGCTTTGGTCTGTATTTTATTGGGCTGACTTGAACGGAGCGGTGAAGCCTCGCAGATGTTTGGTGGACGTCTCTGAGGCGAGTTTTCATGGATGGCGATTTGCGTCTTAAATACGGACGATTTCAAGTATTTTCCAGCTCAAACTGAATCTGCACTTGAGCAACAAAGTTAATATATTCCTAATTTCTTAGAACAAAAAGTGATTACTCATCAAAGCTGTCGCTGGTGTTAATTATGGAGCCGGGTCCGTAGGTTGGATAAATCCGAGGAAAATGTGCGCCGCATTATCAATGACTTCAGCAGAAGACGAGGATAACCGAGCACCGGAGGAAGATGAGGTCACTCGTCCTATGGAAGACTTCTACAGCGCCCGACCCAATCATCCCAGATTTCCATGTCTTTCCCATTGTCCCAGGTGGTGGAGGTAGGTCCGAGATCTTCCAGAAGCAGCTCTGATGCTGGGAGGCGCAATGTGATGATGTCATAGTGTCCTTCCGCTACAAAGACGGGAAGAACACAGGGCTGCTGCGCGGGAACTGGGAAAGTTGAGTGTGTGTTTATAAAGTTAAATGAAATGGGTGCGTAATAAGAGCCTTGTAAGTGTAGGATTAAGAAAAGAGGGGTCTTGTAAGTGTGGACTTCAGGAAAGGGACATACTTAGTTTTTGGGCCACATTAAAGGAGATTCTGTATAATAGAGGGGCAATATACAGTAGGGAGTGACAAAAAAAGAGCATTTTATAGAGTGTGAAGCCCAGGAAGCAGTATGGGGCATGTGGGAGGTCAATATACAATGTGGGGGCTTCACAAGGTGTTGTTTGAGGTGATGTGGAGTCAGTAGGAAGTGGGTGTCAGTAAGGTGGTGACACCGATTTTGGGTGTTAACACTTTAAAAGGTGCTGACAAAGCTGTAGCCCCAGCATTGTACCTAGGATCTTCACCTCCCGACGATGTCACAGGGGGCAATGATTCTAAGGATCCCCGTATGCTAATGCCCCACCACGGTGGCATCTCACGTTCAATGATCCCTTTTTGTGATCTCCCACTTATAATAACCCATCATTGTGTCCCCTTCCCCCATGCAAAACTACACCTCACTCATTTTTGACTATTCACTCAATTTGCCTCCCTCCATTTGTGGCCAAACATCTCCTTTAACCCCTCTCCCCCACCACTTACCCTACAATGGTCACTCCCTGATCACATCACGGGGAGTGTCAATCCGAGGGTAAATGGTGGTGCCAGCACAGATCATGGGTGTTATCGGTGGGGGTGAGCGTTTGGATTTGGTACCCCGACCTGAATCCAAACAGGTCGCATAGGTAAACAGAATGGGGCTCATTTACTTACCCGGTCCAGTCGCGAGGATTCGGATCTGCCAGGATTCACTAAGGTCGTGCACCCAATATCCTGCATGTGTCGCTGCTGCGCCGAGGTCCGCCGGAGATCACCTTCTTCTTCCTGGTGCATGTGAGTGCTTGATCTTGATCTACACAAATCGTTTTTTAAATTCCACAATCTTTCCGAATCCATTGGGTTGTCCGACGGCCACGGCCTCCAATTTCTGTCACGTGAAAGCCGGCGCCGATGCACCACAATCCGATTGCGTGCGCCAAAATCCCAGGGCAATTTGGCGCAAAGCGGAAATATTCGGTAAACCCGACGAAAGTGCGGCGTTCGGACCCTTAGTAAATGAGCCCCATTATCTCAAAATATCTTGGACTTAGAAGAAAGATGAGGACGGAGAAATCTGTAGCTGCTTTAGACCTTTTATAACCAAAGACAAAAACATCCAAAAAATACTGTATGGAATGTGTCACCTCACAGGAGTTTCATCTCTTCTGCAATAAGAACATTTTGTATCTTAAAAGGAGCCTTAAATGTGACACATGTATTCAGGAAAGTTTCTGTTTCTTAGTAACTGTCACTGGTGTCAAAATTCTGAGAGAAAATGTAACAAGGGAGATGAAATAACTCATCATTATCACGTAGGTTCCTAATGGCATCTAATCGTCTCTACGAGTGTCACCCAATGCTGGATCGTACAGTAAGTAATGTCCCCAGTAGAGGTCATGGATAATGGAAGGTCTCACCAAATGCTAAAAGAAAATTAGCTGTTCCTTAAGTGCAATCTGTCACCAGGACAGGAGACTGCCCTGGATATGGCCTTCAAATCACCCAAAAGCAAGTTGTGGAGGACTTCTTAGTCCTTAAAGGGGTCAATCAGCTTCTAAATCATCCAATAAGTAAACAAGATTTTGTAGACTGGACCGTAGGGGTGTCCACAAGCCGCTCACCCTTGGTCAAGGTATTAAGAGAAAGGTTTTGGAGAAGAAATTGAATTCATAGCACTAGTGATGGAAAGATCTTCATTAGTGATGATCGGACATGTACCGCAGCAAGAAGCCCAGATAGAAGACCTGGTTCCATGTTCGGTTCACATCTCCCTACTGGTTACACCCGCAATCAGACCCAAACCCGAACAAAACTTTTAGGTTTGAACCTGAATGGGTCAGCTCATACCTATTCTTTACCCCTTGGAAAGGTATTCAACCTTTTGTGTTGGAAAGATCTTCAATCCTTGTGATGGAAAGTCAAGTAAGAGATAGTCTGGAATAGTTATGGTTCCTCAAAAGTCTTGAGATTATCAACAACCCAAACTAATTTTGGCTCCATGATCATTCTAACCCAAACAGAACTTTCATATTCGGGCCCGCTCATACCTAATTTTCACCCAATGTGATGGAGTGATCTTCAACCATCATGATGAAGAGATCTGCACCTCTTGTGATGGAACGTTCTTCAGCCCTAGTGATGAAGAGATCTTCACCCCTTGTTATGGTGAGATCTTCACCCCTTGTTATGGAGAGATCTTTACCCCTTGTTATGGAGAGATCTTCACCCCTTGTTATGGAGAGATCTTTACCCCTTGTGATGGAGAGATCTTCACCCCTTGTTATGGAGAGATCTTTACCCTTTGTGATGGAGAGATCTTTACCCCTTGTGATGGTGAGATCTTCACCCCTTGTGATGGAAAGATCTTCACCCCTTGTTATGGAGAGATCTTCACCCCTTGTTATGGAGAGATCTTTACTGCTTGTGATGGAAGGTTCTTCACCCCTTGTGATGGAAGGTTCTTCAGCCCTTGTTATGGAGAGATCTTTACCCCCTGTTATGGAGAGATCTTTACCCCTTGTGATGGAGAGATCTTCACCCCTTGTTATGGAGAGATCTTTACCCCCTGTCATGGAGAGATCTTCACCCCTTGTTATGGAGAGATCTTTACCCCCTGTCATGGAGAGATCTTCACCCCTTGTTATGGAGAGATCTTTTCCCACCTGTGATGGAAAGATCTTCACCCCTTGTTATGGAGAGATCTTTACCCCTTGTGATGGAGATAACTTCATCCTTTGTGATGGAGAGATCTTTACCCCTTGTGATGTAGAGATCTTCACCCCCTTGTTAGGGAGAGATCTTCACCCCTTGTTGTGGAGAGATCTTCACCCCTTGTGTTGAAAAGTCTAGTTAGTGCTCATGTTCCACAAGTGTCTTGGGCCAAACCACAACCCAAACCAAGGCAAATTCTGGCTCTATGATCATTCTAACTCAAACAAAACTTTGAGATACGGGTCTGCTCTCATCCCTAAAGTTCAACCCTTTAGATGGAGAAATCTTATAGCCTTGTAGTGGAGAGATCTTCAATCCTCATGATGGAACTAAGTATCTTCACCCCTTGTGATGGAGAGATCTTCAGAGATCTTTATTGTTCTTCAAGTGTCTTGACCCTATCTCCAACCCAGACAAAGGCAAATTCTGGCCGCATGATCCTCAATTCAATAATTTCATCTTTTAGAATTATTGATATGGGCTCTTAATGTTCATTGGGGTCAGTTTCAGTAAAATTGGCCTGATTTTCTTAATGAGGACTATTTTATATTCCAGGGGGGTCAATGACAGGTAAAGCAGCTGGAGATCTAGGACTCGTGAATGCCTAAAGGAGTTCCTGCATCTTGGTGTATGGAGACCCCAGATTTGGAACCACAACCATAAATTGCTACAGTGTAATATTATTGGAAAATGTTCCACGAACGTGACACCGCGTTACACTTTCCTCTACTTAGAATAAAATGTTGTAGCAAGTTGTTCTCTTTACTTGGAGATTTCTTCATGATCAAAGGGTTAAGCCTACTAATGATCCAGAAGGGAAGCCCGTCTCATCCCACCTCCTACACATTCGTGGCTATACTGTGATTCACTCCTCCATACTGGGCTGTAATTGCAGACGTTCCACATACTATTTTATTCTCATTTTCCTTCGATTTCTAAGGTTCTCAGAAGTCATCACAACCAAGGAAAATCATTAAGAAAAAAGAGGCCATGGCCGTGTTGTTCCTCATAGATGTGGATCTCTGACTTCTAGATATCAATTACATAAAAAAAATTAAATTTCCCACCATTCTAACACATCTATTACCAGTAGTTTAAAGGGACATCTCTAAGTCCCTTTGCTAACTCTTTGTAACCATTTCGAGGTCTTACTCTGCCGATCCCGGTGCAGTTGGAATTTTTCCTCTACCTCCCACCGTTCCTGAGCAATCAGTGCTGTTAGTTTTTGTAAACAATGTAGCAGGTGGGCGGTCCACTCCCACCCAGGACCGCCCACCGGACAGTGGGAAGTGCAATTAGCATATTTGGTGGTAGAACTATAAAAGCTGATTGCTCGGGAACGATGAGGACTAGAGGAAAAATTCCAACTGTCCCAGAATCTGTACGGCTCAGCCTAATAAAGGATGCAAAGAAGTTGGTGTAGTTGGAGGTGATGAAATGTCCCCTTTAAATGCACCAGAAACCTACTACCCGGGTTTTCTCCTCCCCAGGCAATGATGTGTCTATTTAAGTACATTTCTTTCCTGTTCTTGTTTGCAACAAAGTATCAATGCAGGTAAAAGGTGTCACCTGGGAGTGAAGATGTTTGGTTTGTAGATGATTAACAAATGAGAAGCATCAAAATATATAGAGATAGAACCAAATTTTACATGGCTGCAGCAAAACTTAAAGGAAATCCGCCATCAAAATCCATCATGATAAACCCGGGGCACTTACTCATAGATCCAGGCACCGGGACAGTGGGAATCTTCTTATATGTGTTATAAATGGCCCCCTTCATTCTAATATCAACTTGTAAAATTATGCTAATGAGCCAGAAGTGCTCCTGAGGGTGTTACAAGAGCAACTCTGTGTTGTAGCTTTACAGCCTGTGCAAGGACGCAGGTGGAGGGGAGACAGTTTAATAGCCTGTGAAGCTACAGCAAAGAGGAGCTCTGGTAACACCCCCAGAGCCCTTCTGGTTTATTATCATAAATTTAAAAGCTGATTTTTAGAAGGAATGAGGCCATATATAATAAATATAAGAAGATACCACAGTCCCGGTGCCGGGATCCATGAGTAATGTCTCTGGTTTATCAGGATGGATTGTGATGAGAGATTTCCTTTAAATTCTGTCATTGACATTAAAAAAGTCAAGATAAGGTTCGCTGCAACATTATATTTAACCAGTTAAGTACCAAATTAAACTCGGCAACATCTGTCCAGCGTTACAATCCACATCCACTGCTTTCGCTGTGAAGACTGGAGACTGGGGGTGATGAGAGATGATAGTCTCTGTACAACGCTCCGACATATGTTGGCACAATAGAAGCAGCCAGACCAGCCTTACCCAATGCTGTACATACACAGACGCCTGCAGGGAAAATCTACCTCTTCTCACTGGAATTTTTTTTGCTTTGATTTTTGCAAAAAAAAATGAATCTGCAAAGAGTGAAATTGCAGATAAAGAGGAGGATGGAAATCCATAAATATCTGCGGCTCTATAGGAGGACGAGCGGAGCTGTCAGGAGGGGCGCAGCTGCCATCTAGTGAGCGCCAGGCACCCGGCATCACCCAAACCGCTCCACTACATCCTCATTGTTTCAGGTTAGACGGATTATTTAAAGGGGAAATACAGCAGTGAAGATGAGCAGAGTGTACACAGTGTCCTATCTGCAGGCAGCATGTTATAGAGCAGGAGAAGCTGAGCACATTGTACATAGTGTCCTATCTGCAGGCAGCATGTTATAGAGCAGGGGAGCTGAGCAGAGTGTACATAGTGTCCTATCTGCAGGTAGCATGTTATAGAGCAGGAGGAGCTGAGCAGATTGTACATAGTGTCCTATCAGCAGCATGTTGTAGAGCAGGAGGAGCTGAGCAGATTGTATAAAGTGTCCATCTGAGGCATCGTGTTTATATAGCCAGAGGAGCTGAGTCAGATTGTATAAAGTGCCTTCTTGCAGGCACTGTTATGAGCGGGAGCTTAGATGTAAAGTCCCTATCGAGATGTGAGGCAGAGGAGTGAGCAAATTGTAAACAGTGTCCTGTCTGCAGCAGCATTTTAGAAGGCATATAATACGTAAGCACGACAGCTTAAGAGCAGGATAGCATCAAAGAGTTATAGTGTTCCCCCCCCCCCTCGCAGGCATCATTTTGAGGCACGGTAGGGAGAGCTGAGCAGTTGTACATAGAGTGTCCTATCTGCAGGCAAGCATTGTAAGAGGCAGGAGGATCTGAGCAGAATTGTACATAGTGTCCTATCTGTGCAGTCACATGTATGAGGCATGAGGAGCTGCAGCCAGATTGTACTAGTGTCGATCTGCAGGCAGCATCGTTTAGAGCAGGAGGCTGAGCAGATTGTACATAGTGTCCTTCTGCGGCACGCGATTAATAGAGCAGGAGATCTGAGCAGATTGTACATAGTTTCTATCCAGGCCGCATGTTATAGAGCGGCAGGGCTGAGCAGATTGTACATAGTGCCCTATCTGCAGGCAGCATGTATAAGAGCAGGAGGCAGTATGATCATTGTAATACAGTGTCGCTATCGCGTGGCAGCATGTTATAGTCAGAAGGAGTGCAGGATCAGTATAGCAGTTCTGTGACATTATGGCGGGCAAGAATTGTGACTTCCTATCTGGTGGCAGTATGTTGTAGAGCAGGAGATTTTTGTAGTACAATTTTAATTTTTTAA
The DNA here is from genome assembly GCA_019512145.1 of Engystomops pustulosus. Classification (NCBI taxonomy): domain Eukaryota; kingdom Metazoa; phylum Chordata; class Amphibia; order Anura; family Leptodactylidae; genus Engystomops; species Engystomops pustulosus. The sequence goes on from WNYA01001020.1 coordinate 28,788, forward strand.
TTTAATCTCAGCTTATTCTATGCCCAGGAGTTCAATGAGCAGTTCTATAAGTGATTGACAGCTATATCTGAATACATGCAAGACCATCCATTGGACTCCAAACTCCAGAAAAAGGTGAATTTATCTATTCACCTACTTGTTCACCTATATATCTCATAATTACATCTATCCCGGTGGAGTTGTGTAACATTTCAATGCGCAAGGCCAGAGCCAGCAGTGTGAGGACCAGTACCACCTTAAGAAGCTACAATCCTGGCATATAAATCCTATAGCACAGTCCTCGCTGCTTCTAACAACATATACAAAGGTCTGATTACATCTCTCCGGGAATACCATAACACATGGCTGCAGAGAGCACAGAGCACAGCAGTGTGTGAGTCTGATTAACACATCTCCCTCCACGTGAAATACATAACACTCGGCTGAAGAGCACAGCACACAGTGGTGAGTCTGATTACACACTCTCTCCAGGGACATTACATAACACTGGCTGCAGAGACACAGAAGCAAAGCAGTTGTGAGGTCTGATTACACACACTCTCCAGTGACAATACAAGCCTGGCTGCAAGACACAGAGACACACAGTGTGAGGTCTGATTACACATTCTCTCCAGGGATCACTACAAACACTGGCTGCAGAGAGCACAGAGTCACAGCAGTTGTGAGGTCTGATACACATCCTCCAGGGACAATACATAGCACTGGCTGCAGAGAGCAACAGAGCAACAGTGTGGAGTTCTGATTACACCATTTTCTAGGGACAATACATACCTGCTGCGAAGCACAAAGCCGCAGTGTGAGGTCTGTATAACACTCCTACCCCAGTGTACAATACCATAACACTGGGCTGCAAGAGCACAGAGTCACAGCATGGTGAGGTCTGATTATACATCTCTCCCAGGGACCATACATAACATGGCTGTCAGAGAGCACAGAGCACAGCAGTGTAGGTCTGATATTACCCATCGCTCCAGGGACAGTACTAACACTGGCTCAGAAGCACCACAGAGCACAGTCAGTGTGAGTCTGATTCATATCTCCTTCCAGGACATACATAATCACTGGCTGCAGAGAGCACATAGCACACAGTTGTGGAGGTCTGATTACACTCTCTCCAGGGACATTAGATAACACACTGGCTGGAGAGAGCACAGAGCACAGCATGGTGAGGACTCGGAATGTTGGGAAATTTGTGGGATCCTGAGATGAGCAGCACTAAATGCTCGGTGTGCTTGTTACTCCGCCGAATCCTCCTTTTCCAATGTTCGACGCGCTCGTTTCGAGTAACGAGCCCCATTGAAATCACGGAGACCCGAGCATTTTTCAGTCAAATTATAACTTAACGATCACAGTGAAGAACACGTTGCAGAACATCTTTCAGATGTTCGGTGAACATCTGCGATCTGTTCCGAGACACGCGCAGAACGGTGTTCTCCCGCAACTAGTACTATTTGAAGACACATATGTGAGAGAACACTTGCAGAATGATTTGCCACAAAATTCTGTAATGTGTTCTTCACACATATTGTTCTCAAATACTATGGCGGAACACCGTTCTGCACGCGTGCCTCCGGACAGATGTGCATATGTTTCCCGAACATCTGCAATCTGTTCTGCACTGTTTCTTTCACTGTTTTCTCAATTAAATCATTAAAATTAAATGTTGAATTGATATCTTTTTACTGTTCTTCACTTTTTTTTTGATTTTAAATGCCGTTAATCGAGCATGGGCAAAACTCGTCCGAGCACCGAGCCGGTCCAAGTTTCTAAGATCTCGCCGAGTCACAGCTCGGACGAGTATACTCGCTCATCACTATGTGGACCATATTATGTGGTATGTGCCCCCAGCTGGATCCACGTGCGGTTCTGATGCAGAGCTCGATGCTACAGGTTCGGTTCTACTGCCGACATCATATGACATTTCCTCCTTTGTTATCGCCTAACAATGTCGCCATCTTATACTTGCGCTGCGTCTCTTTCCTTCCATGGCGGCTTTAATTAACGGCACGTGCCGCCCTGCTGAGATGAAGACGTGATCCTCCACATTATCCTAAGTATGAGTGACATTTAAATAGCGCAAACCCATCCCCGAAAAATCCAAATATATTCAGAGCAAAATGTCATGTGTCACGGATGTGTCATGTGGCCGGCGCTCGCAGCTGTCAGCCGCCACGTCTCCGCCATGTAATAGATTTGTCGCGGCCGTTCTGCTCCGTGTTCTAATAGGCTGCGATGTGCTCAGGCTTCATGCTACATAATTGATGCCACCAGGGTCTTCCTTGCCCTTTTAGGAACCGAATCGAATTAGGAATATTTCTTGTTACCTTTAAGAAGAGGCAGATTTTCCTGTTAAGATCCGATAAATTGGGGCTCATTCACTAAGGGCCGTGCGCCAGTTTTCTCTCTGATTTTTCACTTTTATGTGCAAACTCCTTGCACAGGCATATAAGAAGTGTCTGCACATTTGTGCCGCACGCAACCATTTGGTGACGCGGCTGCACTAGGCATCATGCAACACAAATCTCCGCACTGAAGGGGGCGCTGCAGTGCTCAGTCGGACCGTGCGCCACATTTATCATGCAGAGTCAAGTGTGACGCACGCCCTATGGTAAAGGTGCACCAAAAAAGCTATTGGAGCAGTCAGGGGGCTTAGGATTACTGAAAAAAGTGCACCAAAATCCTGAATTGGCGCCCCTGCCTATCACAAGGCAACTGCACAGAGTACAGACCGCACTGTATTTAGTAAATGTTGTGGGCGTGCTCTGTGACCTGTGTAGGGAGGAGGGGAGCTGTGACATCACCTATAGACTTCTATGAGAGAATGTAGCTGTGGGCGTGCTCTGTTACCTGTGCAGGGAGGAGGGTTAGCTGTGACAATCACCTATAGACTTCTCTATGAGAGATGTAGCGGGTCATGCTCTGTGACCTGTTGCAGGAGGAGGGGAGCTGTGACATCACCTATAGACTTCTTTAAGAGAGTGTAGTGGGCATGCTCTGTGACCTGTACATGGGGGGAGCTGTGATATCACCTATAGACTTCTATGGGAGAGTGTAGTGGGCGTGCTCTGTGGACCTTGCAGGGAGGAGCTGTGACATCACCTATAGACTTCTATGAGAGAATGTAGCGGGCGTGCTCTGTGACCTGTGCAGGGAGGAGGGGAGCTGTGACATCACCTATAGACTTCTATGAGAGAATGTAGTGGGCGTGCTCTGTGACCTGTGCAGGAGGAGGGGGGCTGTGACATCACCTTTAGACTTCTATGAGAATGTAGTGGGCATGCTCTGTGACCGTTCGAGGGAGGAGGAGCTGTGACATCACCTATAGACTTCTATGGAGAAAAGAGTCGGGCGTGCTCTGTGACCTGTGCAGGGAGTGGGGGCGTGACATCACCTATAGACTTCTATGAGAGAATGTAGTGGGCGTGCTCTTGACCTGTGCAGGGAGGACTGTGACATCACCTAAGACTTCTATGAGAGATTGCGGCGTGCTCTTGTGACCTGGCATGGGAGGAGGGAGCTGTTGACATCACTATAGACTTCTTGAGAGAATTAGTGGACTGCTCTGTGACCTGTCTAAGGGAGAGGGATCTGTGACATCACCTATAGACTTCTATGAGAGAATTATGCGGCATGCTCTGTGACCTGTGCAGGGAGGAGGGAGCTGTGACATCACCTATAGACGTCTATGAGAGAATGTAGTGGGAACCGTGCTCTGTGACCTGTGCGGGAGGAGGGGAGCTGTGACATCACCTAAGACTTCTTATGAGAGAATGTAGCGGGCGTGCTCTGTACCTGTGCAGAGGAGGGCTGTACATCACCTATAGACTTCTATGAGAGAATGTAGTGGGCATGCTCTGTGACCTGTAGGGAGGAGGGGAGCTGTGACATCACCTATAGACTTCTATGAGAGAATGTAGTGGGCGTGCTCTGTGACCTTACAGGGAGAGGGGGGGGCTGTGACATCATCACTATAACTTCTATGAGAGAATGTAGTGGATGTGCTCTTTGCCCTTTGCAGGGAGGGGAGCTGTGACATCACCTATAGACTTCTAATAGAGAATATAGCGGGCATGCTCTGTGACCTGTTAGGGAGGAGAGCTGTGACATCACCTATAGACTTCTATGAGAGAATGTAGCGGGCATGCTCTGTGACCTGTGCAGGGAGGAGGGAGCTGTGACATCACCTATAGACTTCTATGGAGCATATGTCAGTGGGCGGCTCTGTTGACCTGTTGCAGGGGAGGAGGGGACTGTGACATCCCTATAGACTTCTATGAGAGATGTAGCGGCATGTCGTGACCTGTGCGGGAGGAGGGGAGCTGTGACTCACCTATACTTCTATGAGAGAATGTAGCGGCATGGCTCTGTGCCCTGTACAGGGAGGAGGGGGGGCTGTGACATCACCTAAAACTTCTATGAGAGATGTAGCGGGCATGCTCTGGTACGGTGTAGGGAGGAGGGGAGCTGTGACATCACTATAGACTTCTATGAGAGAATGTAGTGAACGTGCTCTTGTGACCTGTGTAGGGAGGGAGGGGGCTGTGACATCACCTATAGACTCTTTGAGAGAATGTAGTGGCGTGCTCTGTGCCTTTTACAGGAGGAGGGGAGCTGTGACATCACCTATAGACTTCTATGAGAGAATGTAGCGGGCGTGCTCTGTGACCTGTGCAGGGAGGAGGGGGGGCTGTGACATCACCTATAACTTCTATGAGAGAATGTAGTGGGCGTGCTCTGTGACCTGTGCAGGGAGGAGGGGAGCTGTGACATCACCTATAGACTTCTATGAGAGAATGTAGTGGGCGTGGCTGTGACATCACCTATAGACTTCTATGAGAGAATGTAGTGGGCGTGCTCTGTCCAAATTATGCAAATAATAAGATAACTGCTGAGAAGTGATCTCCACAGAACAGGAAGTGTCAGAGGAAACACTGGAATATTTCTGTGTAATAATACATTGTATATTTCTTCTAATACAAGTTTTATATATATAGTAAAATAATAACAAATACAATCCTAATTATCTCAGGGGGTCATCATCTGATGTCACATTCCCTTTAAGACCATGTGACTCCCAAATTATGACTTAAATGCAAAGAGACGATTCCTTTTTTTTAAAAGAAATTCGTAAATTGAATCAGAGATCTTTATTCCCAAAAAGTGGAAAATCTTTGATGTTGACGCGATTTTCTCGAGAGAACAGGCGCGGTGAAGTCAACACAATGGGGCACATTTACTAAAGGTCCAAACGCCGCACTTTCCTCGCGTTTCCCGAATATTTCGATTTGCGGGATTATTGCGCACGCGATCGGATTGTGGCGCATCGGAGGACAGAAATTGGGGGCGTGGCCGTCGGACAACCCGACAGATACGGAAAAACTTGGAATTTAAAAAACGAATTGTGTCGCAAGATTAAGCACTTACTGGAGCAGGTAAGTAAGTGTGCCCCAATGTCGGACCGCGCGGTGCATGTGAGTGCTGATCTTGGGACACAAATTCTTTTTTAAATTCCGCGTTTTTTCCGAATCCGACGGATTCGCCCCCCCCTATTTCTGTCTCGTGAAAGCCGGCACCGATGCGCCACAATCCGATCAAGTGCGCCAAAATCCCGGGGCTATTTGTCACAAATCGGAAATATTCGGGAAACCCGACGAAAGTGCAGCGTTCGGACCCTTAGTAAATGAGCCCCAATGTTTTTTTTTTTTTCTCTATAACAGGCATTGGGCGGATTACTTACCCGGCCCATTCGCGATCCAGCGGCGCGTTCTCTGCTCTGGATTCGGGTCCGGCCGGGAATTAAGAAGTAGTCTTTTCCGCCTCCACCAGGTGGCGCTTGCTGCGCAAGTATCTCTATCGCGCCGGAAGCACCACTCGGACCAGGTGAAGGTAAGCGCTCCCCAAGCGTACTTTTTGTTTTTTAAATGCGGCGGTTTTTTCCGAATATGTGGGTTTTCGTTCGGCTCCACGCCCCCCGATTTCGTACGCGTGCAGCCGGCGCCGATTGCTGCCACCATCGATACGCGTAGCGCCACAATCCCGGGGCAATAACAGGCAAATCGGCGCAACGAATATTGGGTAAACCGCGGAAACGCGAATCGGGCCCTTAGTAAATGACCCCCATTGAGTGCGATGAATGTGCGAATCCGTCCATCTTTATTGTATCCGCACTTCCCGGGACCACATTTTGACGCGAGATTAATGGATCGGATTTTATTCCAGTAAATGGGAAAAGTAAGAAGAATCGCAATAACTGAGAGCGGACGCGCTGACGCGGCGCTGCAGGAGGATAGGCCGAGGAGGTAAATAACCATTAGGAGAAAATTAGGAGAGACATAGAAAGGATCTGTGAACGGGAACATTTAAGGGGACAATTCATTAAAGGGACGGTGCAAATGACGGGAACTTAAAGGGGAGGAATAATTCCAGGGAATTGGTTTTCCACAAAAACATGGACGTTCAGCTTTTATAATAAGTCATGTTTATTCTACTGAGGCTAAAAATGTTCTGTGACAAAGACTAATTTCTCATATGCGGTTGTAGGAACAGCAGAGCTGTGTTTTTTAGTAGAATAATATGTAATGTGTTGAGATGCGGATTATATATGTATATAAAGGGTTAAGGCTCTTGCAACAAACGTTCAAATGCCACAAAAAGTGCAGGGGATTTTCTCCTATCCTGTATACACTGGCACAGCACAGTACTACTACTCCTATCCTGTATACACTGGCACAGCCACAGTACTACTATCCTATCCGGTATATATGGGCACAGCAAGTCTACTACTCCTATCCTGTATATATGGACACAGCAAAGTACTATACTCCTATCCTGTATATAAGGACACAGCCAGTACTACTACTCCTATCCTGTATACACGTGCACAGACAAAAGTACTACTACTCGCTATCCGTATATGGCACAGCACAGATACTACTAACTCCTATCCTGTATATATGTGCCAGCACAGTACTACTACCCTATACTGTATATATGGACAAGCAAATACTATACTCCTTATTTATATATGGCACAGCACAGACTACTACTCCTATTCTGTATACACGGGCACAGCAAAGTACTACTACTCCTATCCGTATTATGGACACAGCACGTAACTACTACTCCTACCTGTATATGGGCACAGCACAGTACTTCACTATCACTATCCTGTATTATATATGGGCACAGCACGTACTACTACCCTATCTGTATCTGGACCCAGCACATCTACTTCTCCTATCCTGTATATATGGGCACAGCACAGTATCTACTTCCTATCTGTATATATGGGCCAGCACCAGTACTACTACTCCTATTCTGTATATTATGGCACAGCACAGTCTACTACTCCTATCCGTATATATGGGCACAGTACAGTACTACTACTCCTATCCTGTAATATGGGCACAGCACATTACTACTACTCTATCCTGTATATATGGGCAACTAGCACAGTACTACTACTCATATCCTGTATATATGGGGCACAGTACTACTACTCCTATCCGTTTATATGGCACAGCACAGTACTATACTTATCCGTATATATGGGCACAGCACATACTATACTCCTATCCTGTATATGGGCACAGACAGTACTACTACTCCTATCTCTCATATATGCGCACCAGCACAGTACTACTACTCCTATCCTGTATATTGGGCACAGCACAGTATACTACTCCTATACGTATATATGGGCACAGACATACTACTATCCTATCCTCTATATATGAGCACAGCACAGTGCTCTACTCCTATCCTGTATATATGGACACAGCACACTATACTACTACTCCTATATGTATATATGGCAAGCACAGTACTACTACTCCTATACTTGTATATATGGGCACGTACAGTACTACACTCCTATCCTCATATATGAGCACGCACCTAGATCTCACTCCTATCCTGTATCATATGCTGGCACAGCCACAGTAACTACTCTATACTTATATATGGACACGCACAGTACTATACTCCTATCATCTATACTATGAGCACAGCACAGTGCTACTACTCTATCCGTATATGGGCACAGCACAGTACTACTACTCCTATCTCTCTAATATGAGGCACAGCACAGTACTAATACTCCTATCCTGTATATATGGGCACAGCAAAGTATCTTCCACCTGCCATTGCACAAATATACTATTCCTATCGGTTATATGAGCACAGCACAGTAGTTATACTCCTTCCTGTATAATGAGCAAGCACAGTACTACTACTCCTATCCTGTACTACATGGGCACAGTACAGTACTAGCTATCCATACTGTATATATGAGCACAGCACGTACACTACTACTCCTATCCTGTATTATAGCACAGCACAGTACTACTACTCCTATCCTGTATATATGGACACAGCACAGTACTACTACTACTCCTATCTGATATATGGGCACAGCACATACTACTACTCCTATCTGTATATGGGCACAGCACAGCACTACTACTCCTATCCTGTATTACTGGGCAGCACAGTACTACTACTCTATCCTGTATAATGGGCACAGCAACAGTACTACTACTCCTATCCTGGATATATGGCCCGACACAGTACTACTACTACTCCTATCCTGTAAATACCACGGTACTGCAGTTAATATACATTCCCTTTAAGTTGTGAAACAATAGTCGTCCACGGGTGACCCTGCCTCGGAGGCTGTTGTATGGCACAGCTGGAGTTACATTATACGCTGGTGAGTCCGCTGACTTGTAGCTGTGTCTCGGCGGATGAGTCCAGCTCTGATCCTTGCAGGGGAAGTTCTCTACATGAACAATAGTAGTAATTTCATTAGAAGCTCCTGACTAACACGGGGGCGGCCGGGGGGCGCGCAGGCGGCCTCCATGTGCTGGTCCCCACAGGTACTAGAAGCCGGAGCAATCCGCCTCCTGCTGAACACATATTACCATCCGGCATATGCGGTCCAATCAGTCACCAACGCGTTCCATCCGTCAGGTAACCGCAATCTGACTGATCCGAGCTGACAGACGCTGCGCCCCGCGCTCATCACTGACATATTTCTGGGAGGGAGAAAAAACCATTGTCTCAAAATAAACATCTAATAATAGACTGATCCCGGAACATCCTCTCTCTAACGATGGGGGTACGGGAAGGGCTTCCATGGCCGGATGACTTGTCGGTTACGATGGGTTGTGGGACCTGTCTCTGATCCACGGATCCGAATCCAAAATCAACACTGTGACAGTGAGAGGTAGATAATGCTCGTCACATCCCGGAATTCCCCGTCACGTCACTTACCGCTGTGACGAGAGAGGAGAGCTGCCGGAAACGGGGAGTGACGGTCCGCCAGGAGATGGAAACGGAGTGGATAGGCGATGGGGCCTACTAAGAAGGCGCAGATACAATCACTCAACTGCAACATTTGGGGTCATAATCATGCCCGATTCGCGTTTTTTACGTCGGGTTACCCGAATTTTATCGATTGCGACGATTCCCCGGATTGCCCCGGGATTTTGGTGCAACGATCGGATTGTGGCGCATCTCGCCGGCATGCACGCGACCGCAAATAGTGGGGGGGGGGCGTGGTTGTAAGAAAACCCGTCGGATTCTGAGAAACTGCCAAATTTATAAAAAAAAAAGTGTCACTGGACATGCACTTACCTTCACCCACACCTGGTGGACGTCGGAGGAACTACCTTAGTGAATCGCTGGAAGACCGAACCTCCGCAGAAAGCGCGCTTGGATCGCGAATGGACGGGTAGTAAATCTGCCCCATTTTGTCTTATACTGATACTGAGACACGGGCAGATTTCACCTTACCCGGCCCTTCGCGCATCCCAGCAGGCGCGTTCTTTGAACAGGATCGGGTCGGAGGGATTTATGAGGTAACTATCCTCCGCCGTCCACCATGTGGCGCTTGAATGCAGCTGAAATCTCTCGTAACGCGCCGATATGCACCACCTCGGACATAGGTGAAGGTAAGCGACTTTCCCAAGCCAACACCATTTTCAGTTTATTTTAATGCGGCGGTTGTTTCCGAATCCGTCGGGTTTTCGTTCGGCCACGCCCCCAATCTTTCGTCGCGTGCTGCCAGCGATCCTATGCCCCACAATCCGATCACGTGCCGCCAAAATCGCGGGCAATTCAGGTACAATCGGCGCAAATCGGAAATATTCGGGTTACCCACAGATCGGGAAATATCGCGAATCGGGAGCCCTTAGATAATACCCCAATGTCTGACAGCCACAATAGAAAAAGACACCTGACCAGTCTTACAGTGCTTAGTGGTTACAAACATCTACAAGAGGCACCTGGCTGTAGTGGTGCAACATCTTACACGAGGAGCCTCTGGCTTAGTGGTTCACACAACAATCTTACAAGATGGCAGACTGGCTTAGTGGTTCCAACAATCTTACAAGATACATGGCGTAGTGGTTTACAACAGTTTTTACCAGAGGCTCCTGGTTAGTGGTTACAACAATCTTAAAAGAGACGTGGCTTAGTGGTTACACAGTCTTACAAGAGGACTCTGGCTTTGTGTTATCCAACATTCTACAAGAACACCTGCCTTAGTGGTTACAACAGCCTTACAAGAGACATCTGGCTTAGTGGTTACAACAGCCTTACAAGAGGCACCTGGTTTGGTCACAACAGCCTTACAAAAGGAACACGGCTTAGTGGTTACAGCAGCGTTACAGTTGAATGTGTACTGATCACTCTGTACTCTTACTCTGATCTGAGACAATGATCTTGACAGCTACAAGCATCAAAAATCAAGTAGGATGTGTAAAGAATGGCTATAACCCAATCGTTTAACAGCATATCAAAACTTTGTATTAATTACACTGAGCACAGACACTTAAAAACTCTTAAAAACAGCAGAGAGAACTAATGTGCTGTAATCAGTGCATGATAATAACATGCTCTGTGCGCTCTCCCCCACTAGTTTGGGAACAAGGTAGATCCAGACTTGGCGTCGATACAAAATACGGAACATTGTAAACAATAAAATCGACGCAGCCCCTCGAACGAACAGACACATAACGAAGAGGCGACTGATGACAAACACGGGAGAGCCCCCAGGGTGAGTGCCTAGTCGGTGTAAATAGACGCGTGGGGACCGCGACGCGCAGCCGGGGCACCGCCACGGCCCCGCGGGACGGCGCCATGGGGGAATAGGATTTGTCGCGGGCCCGTTCTGCTCCGTGTTTACAACTTAGCCTGCGATGTGTACTCAGGTTGCATGCTACATAATTGACCCACCAGGGTCTCCTTGCGCTTGCCCGTTAGATACCGAATCCCGGACGAATTAGGAAATATTTCTGTTGACCTTTTAAGAGAGGCAGATTGTCTATAGAGATGATTCACGAATCCGATAATTGGGCACAGGTCCTACGAGACTGCCCGTTGCGCCAGTTGTTCTCTCTCGATTTTTCACTTTTATGTGCCAACTGCTTGCCACAGGCATATGAAGAAGTGTCTGCCACATTTTGTGCGCACGCAACCATTTTGGTGACGCGGCTGCACTAAGGCTCATGCCAACACAATCTCCGCACTGAAGGGGGGCGCTGCAGTGCTCAGTCTGGACCGTGCACCACATTTATCATGCAGAGTCAAATGTGACCGCACGCCCTATGGGTAAAGGTGCAACCAAAAAAAGCTGTTGGAGCAGTGCAAGGGGGCTCCGGTCATGAAGAACGTGCACCAAATCCGAATCTGGCGCACCCCTGGCACTATACACAGGCAAACTGCCACAGAGTACAGACCCCGCACTGTATTTAAGTAATGTAGTTGGGCGTGCCTCTGTGACCATTGCAGGAGGAGGGGGGCTGTGACATCACCCTATAAACTCTTCTATGAGAGAATGTTATTGGGCGTGCTCTGTGACCTGTGCATGGGGGAGGGGAGCTGTGACATCACCTATAGACCTTCTATGAATAGAATGTAGTGGGCGTGCTCTGTGACCTGTGCAGGGAGGGAGGGATCTTGGACATCACCTATAGACTTTCTATAGAGAATGTAGCGGGCGTGCTCTGTGACCTGTAACAGGGAGGAGGGGGGCTGTGACATCACCTATAGACTCTATGATAGAAAATGTGCAGCAGCGTGCTCTGTGACCTGTACAGGAGAGGGAGCTGTGACCTCACCTATAAGACTTCTATGAGAGAATGTAGTGGGCGTGCTCTGTGACCTGTACAGGGAGGAGGGGAGCTGTGACATCACCTATAACGCTATGAGAGAATGTAGTGGCGTGCTCTCTGTGACCCTGTCAGGGGGGAGGGGAGCTGGTGACATCAACCCCATAGACTCTCTTATGAGAGAAGTGTAGTGGGGCTTGCTCTGTGACCTGTACAGGGAGAGAGGGGGGCTGTGACATCACCATAAGACGTTCTATAGAAGAATGTAGTGGGCGTGCCTCTGTGACCTTTGCAGGGAGAGGGGGAGCTGTGAATCATGCAACCTATAGACTTCTAGAGAATGTAGTGGCATGCGTACTCTGTGACCTGTACAAGGGAAGGAGGGGGGGCTGTGACATCCACCTATAGACTTCTATTGAGAGAAATGTAGTGGGTGCGTGCTCTGTGACCTTTGCAGGGAGGAGGGGAGCTGTGACATCACCTATAGACTTCTAAAAGAGAGTGTAGTGGGCATGCTCTGTGACCTGTACAGGGAGAAGGGGGGCTGGGACATCAACCTATATGACTTCTATGAGAGAATTGCGGGCGGTGCCTCTGTGACCTGTCGGGGGGGGGAGGGGAGCTGTGACATCACCTATAACCTTCTATGAGAGAATGTACGGTGCGTGCTCTGTGACCTGTGCAAGGGGAGGGAGCTGTGACATCACCCATAGCTTCCTATGAGAGAATGTAGTGGGCGTGCTCTGTGACCTGTTTGCAAGGAGGAGGGGGAGCTGTGTGACATCACCTATAGCTTCTATGAGAGAAGTAGTGGGCGTGCTCCTGTACCATGTGCAGGAGGAGGGGGGCTGTGACATCACCTATAGACTTCTAATGAGGAGAAGGTAGTGGGGCGCGCTCTGTTCGGATTGGTGGCGCATTCGGAGGACAGAAATTGGGGCGTGGCCGTCGAACAAACCCGACAGATAGCGGAAAAACTTGGAATTTAAAAAAACGAATTGTGTCGCAAGTTAAGACACTTACTGGAGCAGGTAAGTAAGTGGTGCCCCAATGTCGGACCGCGCGGGGGGCATGTGAGTGGCTGATCTTTGGGACAACAAATTCTTTTTTTTTAAATTCCTCCATGCGTTTTTTTTTCCGAATCCGAACGGATTCGCCCCCCCCGATTTCTTGTCTCGTTGAAGCCGCACCGCTGCCGCCACAATCCGATCAGTGCGCCAAATCCCCCCGGGCTATTTGTCACAAATCGAAATATTTCGGAAAACCCGACGAAGTGCAGCCGTTCGACCCTTAGTAAATGGCCCCAATGTTTTTTTTTTTTTCCTCTTAACAACAATCCATTGAGTGCGATGAATGTGCAATTATCCGTCCATCATATTGTATCCCCACTTCCCCCGGACCAACATTTAGGAACGAAATTAAATGAATCGGATTTTATTTTAAGTGACTTCCCAGTAAATGGCGAAAAGTAAGAAGAATCGCAAATAACTGAGAGCGGGCGCAGGGAGCGCTGGCGCTGCAGGAGGATGAGGCCGAGGAGGTAAGTACCATTAGGAAAAATGAGGAGAGATATAGAAAGGATCTGTGAGGGGGAACATTTAAGGGGACAATTCATTAAAGGGACGGCGCAAATGACAGGAACTTAAAGGGGAGGAATAATTCCAGGCAACTGGTTTTGCACAAAAACATGGATGTTCAGCCTCTACCAAGGCTAAAAATGTTCAGTGACAAGACCTAATTTCTCTTATCCCCGGTTTTGTAGGCAGCAAGCTGTGTTTGTTAGTAGAATAAATGTATATGTACTCCTATCCTGTATATATGGCACATCACAGTACTACTACTCGACTCCTATACTGTTATATGGGAACAGCACAGTACTACACTCCTATCCTGTATATCATGGGCCAACAAGCACAGTACTACTACTCCTATCCCTGTATATATGGCACAGCACACGTTACACTACTCCTATCCTGTATATTGGGCACAGCCATGTACACTACTCCTATCCTGTATATATGACACAGCCCCACAGTACTACTCCTCCTATCCCTGTATATTGGGTACAGCACAGTAACTAACTACTCCTATCCTGTTATATATGGGCCACAGCACAGTACTAATACTCCTAATCCTGTATATATGGACACAGCCAAGGTACTACTACTCTTATCCTTATATATGGGCAAGCACAGTACATACTACTTACATACTAACTACTCCTATCCGTATACATGGGCACAGCACAGTACTACTTACTCCTATCCTGTATACATGGGCACGCACAGTACTACTACTCCCTATCCTGTATTCGGGCCCACAGTACTACTATCCTATCTTGTATAATGAGGCAACGCACAGTACTACTACTCCTATACTGTATATATGGGCACTGCACAGTACACTACTAACTCCTATCCCTGTATATATGACACAAGCACAGTACTACTACTCTAACCTGTATATACGGGCCACTAGCCACAGTACTACTACTCCTACCTTTATACATGGGCACAGACAAGTACTACTACTCCTATCCTATATACTGGCCACGCACAGACTACTACTCCTATCCCTGTATATATGGGCACACACAGTACTACTACTCCTATCCTGTATATATGGGCACACACAGTACTACTACTCCTTCGTATATGGGCACAGCACAGTACTACTACTCCTTCCTGTATATACGGGCACAGCCACAGTACTACTACTCCTAATCCTGTATATATATGGGCACAGCACAGACTGACTACTACCCTATCCTGTATATATGGACACGCCACAGTCACTACTCCTCCCTATCCTGTATATGGGGCACAGCACAGTACTACACTCCTATCCTGTAATATGGGCACAGCAAATACTACTACCTACTCCTATCCTGTTATACGGGCACAGCACAGTACTACTACTTCACATCCTGTATATATGGGCACAGCACAGTCTACTATCTATCCTGGAATATTGCACGCAACATAACTACTACTCCTATCCCTGTTATATATGGGCACATCACAGTACGTACTACTCCTATCCTGTAATATTGGGCCACATCCAGACTACTACTACTATACTCCTTATACTGTAATATGGAACAGCCACAGTACTACTACTACCTTACTTCCAGCGTACTACCTGTTATATAATGGGCACAGCACAGTACTACTACCTACATACCTATACTGGTACAATCACATGATAGGGCACACACAGTACTACTACTCCTATCCTGTAATTACGGGCACAACAGTACTACTACTCTTCCCTGTTATACATGGCACAACATTACTCTAATCCTATCCTATATACATGGCCACAGCACAGTACTACTCTTACTCCTATCCTGTATATATGGGCACAGCACAGTACTACTACTCCTATCCTGTATATATGGGCACATCACAGTAACTACTCCTATAACTGTAATATAGGGCACAGTACAGTACTACTACTCCTATCCTGTATATATGGGCACAGCACAGTACTACTACTCCTATCCTGTATATACAAGCACAGCAACAGTACTACTACTCCTATCCTGTATACATGGGCACAGCACAGTACTACTACTCCTATCCTATATACATGGGGCACAGCACAGTACTACTACTCCTATCCTGTTATATGGGCACAGCACCGTACCTACTACTTTCCTATCCTGTATATACGGGCACAGCACAGTACTACTAACTCCTATCCTGTTATACATGGGCACAGCCACAGTACTACTACTTCCTTCCTGTATATATGGACACAGCACAGTACACTACTCCTATCCTGTATTATGGGCACAGCACAGTACTACTAATTCCTATCCTATATACATGGGCCACACCCAGTCCTACTACTCCTATCCTGTATACATGGGCACAGACAGTATACTACTCTCCTATCCTTTATTACAGGGGCACAGCAACGTACTACTACTCCTATCCTGTATATATGGGCACAGCACAGTACTACTACTACTCTACTCCTATCTTATATACGGCAACAGCACAGTACTACTACTCCTATCCTGTATATATGGGCACATCACAGTACTACTACTCCTATCCTTTATACATGGCACAGCACAGTACTAACTACTCCTATCCTGTATATATAGCACGCACAGTACTACTACTCCTATCCTGTATACATGGGCACAGCACAGTACTACTACCTCCTATCCTGTATATATGGACACAGCACAGTACTACTATCCTTATCCTGTATATTATGGGCACAGTACAGTATACTACTGCTCCTATCTTGTATACATGGTCACAGCACGAACTACTACTATTACTACTCCTATCCTGTATACATGGGCACAGCACAGTACTACTTACTCCTATCCTTATATATGGGCAATACAGTACTACTACTCCTATCCTGTATACATGGGCACAGCATACAGTACTACTACTTACGCTCCCTATCCTGTTATATGGGCATACAGACTACTACTCCTATCATCCTGTATAATGGCACAGCAACAGTACTACTACTCCTATCCTGTATATATGGCACGGCACATACACTACTCCCTATCCTGTATTATGGCACAGCACGACTTATATACTCCTATCCCTGTATATATGGGCACAGCACAGTACTACTACTCCTATCCTGTATATATGGGCACGCCTCACAGTTCTACTACTACCCTATTCCCCTGTATATATGGGCACGGCCCCCCAACAGTACTACTACTCCTATCCTGTATATATGGGACGGCACAGTTTAATACTACTCTCTATCCTAATAATGGCACAGCACAGTACTACTACTCCTATCCTGTAATACATGGGGCAAGACACAGTACTACTACTCGATCTACTCATCCTGTATATATGGGCACAGCACAGTACTACTACTCTCCATCCTGTATATGGGGCATAGCAATACTACTACTCCTATCCCCTGTTATAGGGCTGATGAACGTCTACTACTCCTATCCCTGTTATGCAAGCCAGCTACTCATCCTGTATCTGGAAACTTCGTACTTGCAGCTATTTAAAATTAACTCCTTTAAGTTGTGAACAATCAGTCCCGGGTGGACCCTGCCTTGAGGCTTGTTGTCCTAGCACCAGCTGGAGTACATTATCCGCGGGTGATCGATGCTTGTAGCTGTGTCCTCGGGCGATGAGTCCAATCTCCGGAGTTCTTGCGGGAAGTTCTCTACATAACATATACGTCATTTCATTAGAACTCCTGATCACGGGGACGCGGGGGCGGCTGCGCCGCGGCTCCATGTCTGGAGTCCCCACAGTAAGAACCGGAGCATCTAGCCTCCCTGCTGACACATCCTTTACCATCCGCATTGTCAGGTTCCATCATCACAACGCGTTTCCATCCGTCAGGGTAACGCAATCTGACTGATCCGAGCTGACAGGACGCTGCGTGCCGCCGCCTCATCACAATGACTTATTTCTGGGGAGAGAAATAACCATTGTCTCAAAATAACATCTAATAATAGCTGATCCCGAAACGTCCTCCTCTCTCTAAGATGGGGCTACCGGAAGGGCTTCCATGGCCGGATGACTTGTTGGTTACTTGATGGGTTTTGTGGACCTGTTCTCTGATCCATGATCCGAATCCAATCAACCTGACAATTGCTGAGAGGTATAATCCGTCACATCCCGAGATTCCCCTCAGCGTCACTTACCGCTGTGACAGAGAGAGGAGAGCTGCCCGGAACGGGGAGTGACGGCCGACCGGAGATGGGGCCCCTACTAAGAAAGGCGCAGATCGTCACTCAACTGAACATTGGGGTCTTTACTAAGGGCCCGATTCGCGTTTTTTACGTCGGGTTACCCGAATTTTACAGTTTTGCGACGATTTCCCCCTGGATTGCCCAGGGTTTTGGCCCAGTACATCGGATGGATTGTGGCGCATCTTTGCCGGCATGCACGCGACGGAAATCGGGGGGGGGGGGGGCGTGGTTGTAAGAAAACCCGTCGGATTCGGAGAAATCGCCAAATTTATAAAAAAAAAAGTGTCGCTGGACATGCATTTACCTTCACCCACACCTGGTGGACGTCGGAGGAACTACCTTAGTCAATCGCTGGAAGACCCGAATCCACCGCAGAGAACGCGTTACTGGATCTTGAATGGACCGGGTAAGTAAATCTGCCCCATTTTGTCTTACTCTGATCTGAGACACTGGGGCAGATTTACTTACCCGGCCCATTCGCGATCCAGCGGCGCGTTCCTTTGAACAGGATTCGGGTCCGGACGGGATCTATTGAAGTTAGTTCCTCCGCCGTCCACCAGTGGCGCGCTGCGCTGAAAAAATCATCTGAACGCGACGGAATACCCCGAGCTGGACAGGTGAAGGTAGCGCTTCCCAAGCGACACATTTTCAGTTTTTAAAATGCGGCGGTTTTTTCCGAATCCGTCGGTTTTTCGTTCGGCCACGCCCCCCATTTCCGGCGCGTGTCATGCCCAGCGCCGATGCGCCACAATCCGATCGCGTGCGCCAAAATCTCGGGGCAATTCAGGTACAATCGGCGCAAATCGAAGAATATTCGGGTAACACCCGGGAAAACGCGAATCGGGCCCTTAGTAAATAACCCCCAATGATCTTGACAGCCACAATAGAAAAGACACCTGACCAGTCTTACAGCTGGCTTAGGTTTACAACAATCTTACAAGAGGCACCTGGCTTAGTGGTTACAACAATCTTACAAGAGGCACCTGGCTTAGTGGTTACAACAATCTTACAAGAGGCTCCTGGCTTAGTGGTTACAACAGTCTTACAAGAGACACCTGCCTTAGTGGTTACAACAGCCTTACAAGAGACATCTGGCTTTGTGGTTACAACAGTCTTACAAGAGGCACCTGGCTTAGTGGTTACAACAGTCTTACAAGAGGCTCCTGGCTTAGGGGTTACAACAGTCTTACAAGAGACATCTGGCTTAGTGGTTACAACAGTCTTACAAGAGGCACCTGGCTTAGTGGTTACAACAGTCTTACAAGAGACATCTGGCTTGAGTGGTTACAACAGTCTTAAACCAGTCCCTTACAAGAGACAAACCTCCTTAGTGGTTACAACAGCCTTACAAGAGACATCTGGCTTAGTGGTTACAACAGTCCTTACAAGAGCACCTGGCTTAGTGGTTACAACAGCTTACAAGAGACACCTTGCCTAGTGGTACAAAGCCTTACAAGAGACATCGCTAGTGTTACAACACAGCCTTACAAGAGCACTGGTTTGGTCACACACCTTACAAAAGGAACACGGCTTAGTGGTTACAGCAGCGTTACAGTTGATGTGTACTGATCACTCTGTACTCTTACTCTGATCTGAGACAATGATCTTGACAGCTACAAGCATCAAAAATCAGTAGGATGTGTAAAGAATGGCTATAACCCAATCGTTTAACAGCATATCAAAACTTTGTATTAATTACACTGAGCCACAGAACACTTTAAAAACTCTTAAAAACAGCAAGAGAGAACTAATGCTGTAATCAGTGCATGATAATACATGCTCTGTGGCGCTCTCCCCCACTAGTTTGGGAACAAGGTAGATCCAACTTGGCGGTCGATAACAAATAATACCGGACCTTTTGGTAACAAAGTGTGACTGTGCAATTTGTAACCCGCAATAGATAAAGTGCAACAAGTGTCCTGAAATCAATAAATAATACACATTTCCAAGGAATACAAAATGCAACAATGTATTGTATAGAGGGAATGATATCAATCGACGCAGCCCCTCGAACGAACAGACACATAACGAAGAGGCGACTGATGACAAACACGGGAGAGCCCCCAGGGTGAGTGCCTAGTCGGTGTAAATAGACGCGTGGGGACCGCGACGCGCAGCCGGGGCACCGCCACGGCCCCGCGGGACGGCGCCATGGGGGAATAGGATTTGTCGCGGGCCCGTTCTGCTCCGTGTTTCAATAGCCTGCGATGTGGCTCAGGTTGCAATGCTAACATATTGATGCCACCAGGGTTTCCTTCCTTGCCCTTGTAGTCACCGAATCAGTACGATTAGGAAATATTTATCTGTTACCTTTAAGAAGACGGCAGATTGTCTTTGAGAGATTCACGAATCCGATAAATGGGGCTCAGTCACACGGATGGCCGTGCGCCAGTTGTTCTCTCTGTGATTTTTTTCACTTTTGATGTGCCAACTCGCTTGCCACAGGTCATAGATAGAAGTGTCTGCCACATTTGTCGCACGCAACCATTTTGGTGACGCGGCTGCACTAAGGCTCATGCTCAACACAATCTCCGCACTGAAGGGGGGCGCTGCAGTGCTCAGTCTGGGACCGTGCACCACATTTATCATGCAGAGTCAAATGTGACGCACGCCCTATGGTAAAGGTGCACCAAAAAAAGCTGTTGGAGCAGTGCAGGGGGCTCCGGATTCATGAAGAACGTGCACCAGAAATCCTGAATCTGGCGCACCCCCTGCACTATACACAGGCAAACTGCACAGAGTACAGACCGCACTGTATTTTAGTAATGTATTGGGCGTGCCTCGTGACCAGTTGCAGGGAGGAGGGGGGGCTGTGACATCACCTATAGACTTCTATGAGAGAATGTATTGGGCGTGCTCTGTGACCTGTGCAGGGGGGAGGGGAGCTGTGACATCACCTATAGACTTCTATGAGAGAATGTAGTGGGCGTGCTCTGTGACCTGTGCAGGGAGGGAGGGATCTTGGACATCACCTATAGACTTTCTATAGAGAATGTAGCGGGCGTGCTCCTGTGACCTGTACAGGAGGAGGGGGGCTGTGACATCACCTATAGACTTCTATGATAGAAAATGTGAGCAGCGTGCTCGTGACCTTACAGGAGAGGGAGCTGTGACCATCACCTCATAGACTTCTATGAGAGAATGTAGTGGGCGTGCTCTGTGACCTGTACAGGGAGGAGGGGAGCTGTGACAATCACCTATAGGACTTCTATGAGAGAATGTAGTGGCGTGCTCTCTGTGACCCTGTACAGGGGGGAGGGGAGCTGGTGACATCAACCCCATAGACTCTCTCATGAGAGAAGTGTAGTGGGGCTTGCTCTTGTGACCTGTACAGGGAGAGAGGGGGGCTGTGACATCACCATATAGACTTCTATAGAAGAATGTTAGTGGGCCGTGCCTCTGTGACCTTTGCAGGGAGAGGGGGAGCTGTGAATCCATGCAACCTATAGACTTCTAGAGAGATGTAGTGGCATGCGTACTCGTGACCCTGTACAAGGGAGGAGGGGGGGCTGTGACATCACCTATAGACTTCTATTGAGAGAAATGTAGTGGGCGTGCTCTGTGACCTTTGCAGGGAGGAGGGGAGCTGTGACATCACCTATAGACTTCTATGAGAGAATGTAGTGGGCATGCTCTGTGACCTGTACAGGGAGGAGGGGGGGCTGTGACATCACCTATAGACTTCTATGAGAGAATGGCGGGCGTGCCTCTGTGACCTGTGGGGGGGGGAGGGAGCTGTGACATCACCTATAACCTTCTATGAGAGAATGTACGGGCGTGCTCTGTGACCTGTGCAGGAGGAGGGAGCTGTGACATCACCCATAGACTTCCTATGAGAGAATGTAGTGGGCGTGCTCTGTGACCTGTTTGCAGGAGGAGGGGGAGCTGTGTGACACTCACCTATAGACTTCTATGAGAGAATGTAGTGGGCGTGCTCCTGTACCATGTGCAGGAGGAGGGGGCTGTGACATCACCTATAGACTTCTAATGAGGAAGGTAGTGGGGCGCGCTCTGTTGCGGATTGGTGGCGCATTCGGAGGACAGAAATTGGGGCGTGGCCGTCGAACAAACCCGACAGATAGCGGAAAAACTTGGAATTTAAAAAAACGAATTGTGTCGCAAGATTGAAGACACTTACTGGAGCAGGTAAGTAAGTGGTGCCCCAATGTCCGGACCCGCGCGGGTGGCATGTGAGTGCTGATCTTTGGGACAACAAATTCTTTTTTTTAAATTCCTCATGCGGTTTTTTTTTTTCCGAATCCGAACGGATTCGCCCCCCCCGATTTCTTGTCTCGTGAAGCCGCACCGCTAGCCGCCACAATCCGATCAGTTGCGCCAAATCCCCCCGGGCTATTTGTCACAATATCGAAATATTCGGGAAACCCGACGAAGTGCAGCCGTTCGACCCTTAGTAAATGAGCCCCAATGTTTTTTTTTTCCTCTGTAACAAGCCATTGAGTGCGATGAATGTGCGAATCCGTCCATCTATATTGTATCCGCACTTCCCGGGACCACATTTAGGAACGGAAATTAAATGGATCGGATTTTATTTTAAGTGACTTCCAGTAAATGGCGAAAAGTAAGAAGAATCGCAAATAACTGGAGAGCGGGCGCAGGGACGCGGCGCTGCAGGAGGATGAGGCCGAGGAGGTAAGTAACCATTAGGAGAAAATGAGGAGAGATATAGAAAGGATCTGTGAGGGGGAACATTTAAGAGGGACAATTCATTAAAGGACGTCGCAATGACAGGAACTTAAGGGGAGGAATAATCTTCCAGGCAAACTGGTTTTGCACAAAAACATGGATGTTCAGCCTCTACCAAGGCTAAAAATGTTCAGTGACAAAGACTAATTTCTCTTATCCGGTTGTAGGAGCAGCAGAGCTGTGTTTGTTAGTAGAATAATATGTATATGTACTCCTATCCTGTATATATGGGCACATCACAGTACTACTACTCCTATACTGTATATATGGGAACAGCACAGTACTACTACTCCTATCCTGTATATCATGGGCACAAGCACAGTACTACTACTCCTATCCCTGTATATATGGCACAGCACACGTTACACTACTCCTATCCTGTATATTGGGCACAGCACATACACTACTCCTATCCTGTATATGACACAGCCCACAGTACTACTCCTCCTATCCCTGTATATATGGGTACAGCACAGTACTAACTACTCCTATCCTGTTATATATGGGCCCAGCACAGTACTATACTCCTAATCCTGTATATATGGACACGCCAAGAGTACTACTACTCTTATCCTTATATATGGGCAAGCACAGTACACTACTACTAGTACATACTACTACTCCTATCCTGTATACTGGGCACGCACATAACTACTACTACTCCTATCCTGTATACATGGGCACAGCACAGTACTACTACTCCCTATCCTGTATATACGGGCACACACAGTACTACTATCCTATCCTTGTATATGATGGCACCGCACAATACTACTACTCCTATACTGTATATATGGGCACAGCACAGTACTACTACTACTCCTATCCCTGTATATATGCACAAGCACAGTAACTACTACTCTAACCTGTATATACGGGCCACAGCCACAGTACTACTACTCCTATCCTGTATACATGGGCACAGCACAGTACTACTACTCCTATCCTATATATGGCCACAGCACAGTACTACTACTCCTATCCCCTGTATATATGGGCACAGCACAGTACTACTACTCCTATCCTGTATATATGGGCACACACAGTACTACTACTCCTATCTTATAATGGGCACAGCACAGTACTACTACTCCTATCCTGTATATACGGGCACAGCACAGTACTACTACTCCTAATCCTGTATATATATGGGCACAGCACAGGTACTACTACTACCTATCCTGTATATATGGACACGCACAGTACTACTCCTCCTATCCTGTATTATGGGGCACAGCACAGTACTACTACTCCTATCCTGTATATATGGGCACAGCAACAGTACTACTACCCTATCCTATCCTGTTATTACGGGCACAGCACAGTACTACTACTCCATCCTGTATATATGGGCACAGCACAGTCTACTACTCCTATCCTGAATATATGGCACAGCACATACTACTACTCCTATCCCTGTTATATATGGGCACATCACAGTACTACTACTCCTATCCTGTATATATGGGCACATCCAGACTACTACTACTACTACTCCTATAACTGTAATATGGAACAGCACAGTACTACTACTACTTACTTCCTCTACCTGTATATATATGGGCACAGCACAGTACTAACCTACAACCTATACTGTAAATAATATGGGCACACACAGTACTACTACTCCTATCCTGTAATTACGGGCACAACAGTACTACTACTCCTATCCTGTTATACATGGCACAGACATGTACTACTAACTCCTATCCTATATACATGGGCACAGCACAGTACTACTCTACTCCTATCCTGTATATATGGCACAGCACAGTACTACTACTCCTATCCTGTATATATGGGCACATCACAGTAACTACTACCTATACTGTAATATGGGCACAGTACAGTACTACTACTCCTATCCTGTATATATGGGCACAGCACAGTACTACTACTCCTATCCTGTTATACAAGCACAGCACAGTACTACTACTCCTATCCTGTTATCATGGGCACAGCACAGTACTAACTCACTCCTATCCTATATACATGGGCACAGCACAGTACTACTACTCC
The DNA here is from genome assembly GCA_019512145.1 of Engystomops pustulosus. NCBI lineage: Eukaryota > Metazoa > Chordata > Amphibia > Anura > Leptodactylidae > Engystomops > Engystomops pustulosus. Next base: position 53,331 of record WNYA01001020.1, read on the forward strand.
TATCCTGTTATATGGGCACAGCACCGTACACTACTACTCCTATCCTGTATATACGGGCACAGCACAGTACTACTACTCCTATCCTGTTATACATGGGCACAGCACAGTACTACTACTTCCTATCCTGTATATATGGACACAGCACAGTACTACTACTCCTATCCTGTATATATGGGCACAGCACAGTACTACTATTCCTATCCTATATACATGGGCCACACCCAGTCTTACTACTCCTATCCTGTATACATGGGCACAGCACAGTACTACTACTCTCCTATCCTTTATTACATGGGGCACAGCAACGTACTACTACTCCTATCCTGTATATATGGGCCACAGCACAGTACTACTACTACTCTCTCCTATTTATATCGGCACAGCACAGTACTACTACTCCTATCCTGTATATATGGGCACATCACAGTACTACTACTCCTATCCTTTATACATGGCACAGCACAGTACTAACTACTCCTATCCTGTATATATAGCACGCACAGTACTACTACTCCTATCCGTGTATACATGGGCACACACAGTACTACTACCTCCTATCCTGTATTATGGACACAGCAACAGTACTACTTATCCTTATCCTGTATATATGGGCACAGTACAGTATACTACTGCTCCTATCTTGTATACATGGTCACAGCACGATACTACTACTATACTACTCCTATCCTGTAACATGGGCACAGCCACAGTACTACTACTCCTATCCGTTATATAGGGCAATACAGTACTACTACTCCTATCCTGTATACATGGGCACAGCATACAGTACTTACTACTTACGCTCCCTATCCTGTATATTGGGCATACAGACTACTACTTCCTATCTCCTGTATACTATGGCACAGCAACAGTAACTACTACTCCCTATCCTGTATATATGGCCGGCACATACACTACTCCCTATCCTGTATATATGGCACAGCACAGGACTATTATACTCCTCTCCCTGTATATATGGGCACAGCACAGTACTACTACTCCTATCCTGTATATATGGGCACGGCCTCACAGTTACTACTTACTACCCTAATTCCCCTGTATATATGGGCACGCCCAACAGTACTACTACTCCTATCTTTTATATATGGGCACGGCACAGTAATACTCTCCTATCCTATAATGGCACAGCACAGTACTACTACTCCTATCCTGTAATACATGGGGCACAGCACAGTACTACTACTCCGATACTACTCATCCTGTATATATGGCACAGCACAGTACTACTACTCTCCTATCCTGTATATGGGCAAGCAATACTACTACTCTATCCCTGTTATAGGGCTGATGAACGTCCTACTACTCCTATCCCTGTGTATGGGCACAGCCAGCTATACATCCTGTATACTGATACTTCATACTTAGCAGCTATTTAACAATTACATCCTTTAAGTTGTGAACAATCAGTCCCGGGTGGACCCTGCCTTGAGGCTTGTTGTCCTAGCACCAGCTGGAGTACATTATCCGCGGGTGATCGATGCTTGTAGCTGTGTCCTCGGGCGATGAGTCCAATCTCCGGAGTTCTTGCGGGAAGTTCTCTACATAACATATACGTCATTTCATTAGAACTCCTGATCACGGGGACGCGGGGGCGGCTGCGCCGCGGCTCCATGTCTGGAGTCCCCACAGTAAGAACCGGAGCATCTAGCCTCCCTGCTGACACATCCTTTACCATCCGCATTGTCAGGTTCCATCATCCAACGCGTTTCCATCCGTCAGGGTAACGCAATCTGACTGATCCGAGCTGACAGGACGCTGCGTGCCGCCGCCTCATCACAATGACTTATTTCTGGGGAGAGAAATAACCATTGTCTCAAAATAACATCTAATAATAGCTGATCCCGAAACGTCCTCCTCTCTCTAAGATGGGGCTACCGGAAGGGCTTCCATGGCCGGATGACTTGTTGGTTACTTGATGGGTTTTGTGGACCTGTTCTCTGATCCATGATCCGAATCCAATCAACCTGACAATTGCTGAGAGGTATAATCCGTCACATCCCGAGATTCCCCTCAGCGTCACTTACCGCTGTGACAGAGAGAGGAGAGCTGCCCGGAACGGGGAGTGACGGCCGACCGGAGATGGGGCCCCTACTAAGAAAGGCGCAGATCGTCACTCAACTGAACATTGGGGTCTTTACTAAGGGCCCGATTCGCGTTTTTTACGTCGGGTTACCCGAATTTTACAGTTTTGCGACGATTTCCCCCTGGATTGCCCAGGGTTTTGGCCCAGTACATCGGATGGATTGTGGCGCATCTTTGCCGGCATGCACGCGACGGAAATCGGTGGGGGGGGGGGGGGCGTGGTTGTAAGAAAACCCCGTCGGTTTCGAGAAATCGCCAAATTTATAAAAAAAAAAGTGTCGCTGGACATGCATTTACCTTCCACCCCACAACTGGTGACGTCGGAGGAACTACCTTAGTCAATCGCTGGAAGACCCGAATCCACCGCAGAGAACGCGTTACTCTTGGATCTTGAATGGACCGGGTAAGTAAATCTCTGCCCCATTTTGTCTTACTCTGATCTGAGACCTGGGGCAGATTTACTTACCCGCCCATTCGCGATCCAGCGGCGCGTTCCTTTGAACAGGATTCGGGTCCGGACGGGATCTATTGAAGTTAGTTCCTCCGCCGTCCACCAGTGGCGCGCTGCGCTGAAAAAATCATCTGAACGCGACGGAATACCACCGAGCTGGACAGGTGAAGGTAGCGCTTCCCAAGCGACACATTTTCAGTTTTTAAAATGCGGCGGTTTTTTCCGAATCCGTCGGTTTTTCGTTCGGCCACGCCCCCCATTTCCGGCGCGTGCATGCCAGCGCCGATGCGCCACAATCCGATCGCGTGCGCCAAAATCTCGGGGCAATTCAGGTACAATCGGCGCAAATCGGAAATATTCGGGTAACACGCCGGGAAAACGCGAATCGGGCCCTTAGTAAATAACCCCCAATGATCTTGACAGCCACAATAGAAAAGACACCTGACCAGTCTTACAGCTGGCTTAGTGGTTACAACAATCTTACAAGAGGCACCTGGCTTAGTGGTTACAACAATCTTACAAGAGACATCTGGCTTAGTGGTTACAACAGTCTTACAAGAGGCACCTGGCTTAGTGGTTACAACATCTTACAAGAGACACCTGCCTTAGTGGTTACAACAGCCCTTAACAACAGAGACATCTGGCTTGTGGTTACAACAGTCTTACAAGAGGCACCTGGCTTAGTGGTTACAACAGTCTTACAAGAGACACCTGCCTTAGTGGTTACAACAGCCTTACAAGAGACATCTGGCTTAGTGGTTACAACAGTCCTTACAAGAGGCACCTGGCTTAGTGGTTACAACAGTCTTACAAGAGACATCTGGCTTGAGTGGTTACAACAGTCTTAAACCAGTCCCTTACAAGAGACAAACCTCCTTAGTGGTTACAACAGCCTTACAAGAGACATCTGGCTTAGTGGTTACAACAGTCCTTACAAGAGCACCTGGCTTAGTGGTTACAACAGCTTACAAGAGACACCTTGCCTAGTGGTACAAAGCCTTACAAGAGACATCGCTAGTGTTACAACACAGCCTTACAAGAGCACTGGTTTGGTCACACACCTTACAAAAGGAACACGGCTTAGTGGTTACAGCAGCGTTACAGTTGATGTGTACTGATCACTCTGTACTCTTACTCTGATCTGAGACAATGGATCTTGACAGCTACAAGCATCAAAAATCAGTAGGATGTGTAAAGAATGGCTATAACCCAATCGTTTAACAGCATATCAAAACTTTGTATTAATTACACTGAGCCACAGAACACTTTAAAAACTCTTAAAAACAGCAAGAGAGAACTAATGCTGTAATCAGTGCATGATAATACATGCTCTGTGGCGCTCTCCCCCACTAGTTTGGGAACAAGGTAGATCCAACTTGGCGTCGATACAAAATACGGAACTTGTGTAAACAATAGTGACTGTGCAATTTGTAACCCCATAGATAAAGTGCAACAAGTGTCTGAAATCAATAAATAATACACATTTCCAAGGAATACAAAATGCAACAATGTATTGTATAGAGGGAATGATATCCCCAAGATGCAGCGCCCCACGCATTCCGCCTCTGATGTGGCTTCCTCAGGGGTGTAACACCTGCATCTCCTCCACACAGAACTTGGTGATATCATTCCCTCTATACAATACATTGTTGCATTTTGTATTCCTTGGAAATGTGTATTATGTATTGATTTCAGGACACTTGTTGCACTTTATCTATTGCGGGTTACAAATTGCACAGTCAGTTATTGTTTACAATGTTCCGTATTTTGTATCGACACCAAGTCTGGATCTACCTTGTCCCCAAACTAGTGGGGGAGAGCGCACAGAGCGTGTTATTATCATGCACTGTTTACAGCACATTAGTTCTCTCTGCTGTTTTTAAGTGTTTTTAAATGTCTGTGCTCAGTGTAATTAATAAAAAAGTTTTGATATGCTGTTAAACGATTGGGTTATAGCCATTCTTTACACATCCTGATGCATGAAACTGCTGGGGATGTGTGGCACCTTGAGTTGCCTTACTAAATTTACTTGACAGCTACAAGAGAAGCGGCAAAATACTTAGTGGTTACAACAAACTTACAAGAGGTTACATCAGCATCCCAAAACATACCTGGCTTAGCGGTTACAATGGTCTTACAAGAGGCACCAGGCTTAGTGGTTACAACTGTCTAACAAGAGGCACCTAGCTTAGTGGTTACAATGGTCTTACAAGAGGCACCTGGCTTAGTGGTTACAACTGTCTAACAAGAGGCACCTAGCTTAGTGGTTACAATGGTCTTACAAGAGGCACCTGGCTTAGCGGTTACAATGGTCTTACAAGAGGCATCTGACTTAGTCGTTACAACAGCCTAACAAGAAGAGGCACCAAGTTTAGTGGTTACATAAGTCTAACAAAAGTCGCCTGGCTCAGTGGTTACAATAGCCTAACTAGAGTCAACTGGCTTATTGGTTACAACATCCTAAAAAGAAGCACCTGGCTAAGTGGTTACAACAGGCTTACAAAATAGAACTACAAGAAGCAATTGACCCAGTGGTTCCTGTAGTATTATAGTGTCATAGACTGTGTAGTTAGTGAAGCCTCACCAAAGGCAACATGCTTAGTGGTTACAGGGGTGTTAGAACAGTCTTACATCAGTAATACATGAAGTAACAGTCTAAGGGTGTGGTCACACATACCGCCAGCGCTCGTTTATCAAGGTAGCGCTAGCATACGGGGGCAGGCAACTGGCTTTCTGGTTACAGTCTTCTTGTAAGATACAACTGGTTTTATGAATCTTACAAAACTCTAACTTGAAGTCACGGCCCATGTTACCAAAGCCTCGCCAAGGGCAACATGCTTAGTGGTTACAATGGTGTTAGAACAGTCACACAAGAAGTTACAATCCAATGTTTACCCTAATCTTACAAGAAGGGTTTACAACAGAACTGCAAGAGGTAAGTGGACAGGTGACTGCTGAAAGTTGTCTAACAGGAGGCACCTGGCTTGCTGGTTACAGCCTTCTTGTTAGTAAATGAAAATGACATAAGGCAACTGACTTAGTTGTTATAAGAGTCTAACAAGAAGCTTCATGTATATAAGTTACAACAGTCTCCCAAAGTCACCAGTCTTAGTGGTTACAGCAAATGACAAGAGCCCACAGGCAAACTTTTCATTGGGAAATCTCTGACCAGTCATCACTATCACCATGTTGCCCCAATCTGCTTGATTCTTAGCTCATATGTCTGTGAGATGTGTCACCGACGTCTTTCTACCAGTAGGTGGCACTAACATTGCTCAATAGGAAGTGGAAGTGTGTAGGGGCATATTAGTCAAGTGGGCGTTACACCCAGATGTGAATTTATTAACACTTGTCAAGGAACAAAGGAACAGCTCATTTCAGAAATGTAAGAAAGGATTCTTCAAGATTCTTTTTCCAGGGGGGGGGGGGAATTATCTGTGTAGCAGCTAGATCATGGTTCAGGTGTCAATGTAAAGTTGAGATTTTGATCTTTCAAATCACACCAAGAAAACACATGGTTTTGAATTTATGTTCTATAAAAACAAAGATATTAACAGTTAAAGACCTAGTCGGGGGTGTGGGCTGACTCTCTCTTTAACTGTCTCTTTTTCAAGTTCTGTAGCTCACAGCACAACAAGCCCGACGAGTTTTGAGCAATTTCATTCTTCTATTTACAATGACACCAGCAGCAGCTACTATAGGGTCTTAAGTGACCCTCCCATTCTAGCCTCTAAGGGTGATGTCACATGTATGCGTTTTTTCAATCCGTTTTCAATGCGTTTTTCAGCAAAATGGGTCAAAAATGGATTGAAAATGCATACGTGTGACATCACCCTAAAAGTGACTCATCTGAGGCAAAAATTGACTCTTCTCATCTCATTTACATATGACTTTAGACAAGATTTTTTTTTTTATAGGTAAACGAGAAATTTTCAACATAAGAGAAGGGATTTTTGAAAGGAAATACCCAACAGGGCGCTGACAGGTTCCCTTTGAGTTTATTGTCCATCAAGTCTTATTCAGCTGCAGTTTATACATCATTTTACAGGTTTAAATGGAATTTGGTGGGATTGGTAAAAAAAATCATATATCATATAATCATATACCCAGTTTCCGTTTCTCTTTTTTGGATTCCCGGGGGTCCCGGTGGTCGCTTCATCCAATGACTGATGTCCTCTGTGTCGTGTGACTTGACATAGGGTGAGAATTTGGGTTGATTCCACTAGAAGCTGAGTGGCTGGCAGCTGCGGGGCGGTCTCTGGGCCTGTGATATGATTAGGATTCTCGTAGCGGCGTCCTCTCCCCTCCTGGACGCAGCGCCTGTCTTTTCACTTACTCGGCTTGTGGTTCTGATGGATGTTCCGCCAGCTTAGTGGTTACAATGGTCTTACAAGAGGCACCTAGCTTAGTGGTTACAATGGTCTTACAAGAGGCACCTGGCTTCGTGGTTACAACAGCCTAACAAGAAGAGGCACCAAGCTTCGTGGTTACAACTGTCTAACAAGAGGCACCTAGATTAGTGGTTACAATGGTCTTACAAGAGGCACCTGGCTTCGTGGTTACAACTGTCTAACAAGAGGCTCCTGGCTTAGTGGTTACAACAGTCTTACAAGAAGAGGCACCAAGCTTAGTGGTTACATAAGTCTAACAAAAGTCGCCTGGCTTAGTGGTTACAATAGCCTAACTAGAGTCAACTGGCTTATTGCTTACAACATCCTAAAAAGAAACACCTGGCTAAGTGGTTACAACAGCCTTACAAAATAGACCTACAAAAAGCAACTGACCCAGTGGTTCCTGTAGTGTTATATTGTCATAGACTTTGTAGTTAGTGAAGCCTCACCAAAGGCAACTTGCTTAGTGGTTACAGCGGTGTTAGAACAGTCTTACATCAGTAATACATGAAGGTCACACATACCGCCAGCGCTCGTTTATAAAGGCAGCGCTAGAGTACGGGGGTGGGCCTCGGCCCGATCGCATGTGCCTTTCTTTGGAAACACAAGGGAGAGGTAACCTGAGCCCGGTGTCTTGAATTGTTTTATTGCTAGACATCGGGTTCTGGATAAGGATTGCATGCGATCGGGCCAAACCAACTGGTTTTAAGTCATGGACCTTGTGACCAAAGCCTCGCCAAGGGCAACATGCTTAGTGGTTACAATGGTGTTAGAACAGTCACACAAGAAGTTACAATCCAATGTTTACCCTAATCTTACAAGAAGGGTTTACAACAGAACTACAAGAGGTAAGTGAAGAGGTGACTGCTGAAAGTTGTCTAACAGGAGGCACCTGGCTTGCTGGTTACAGCCTTCTTGTAAGATGTAAGTGACTTTTATGTTAAATGAAAATTACATAAGGCAACTGACTTAGTTGTTATAAGAGTCTAACAAGAAGCTTCATATATATAAGTTACAACAGTCTCCCAAAGGCAACGGTCTTAGTGGTTACAGCAAATGACAAGAGGCCACAGGAAATCTCTGACCAGTCATCACTATCACAATGTTGCCCCAATCTGCTTGATTCTTAGTTCGTATGTCTGTGAGATGTGTCACCGACGTCTTTCTACCAGTAGGTGGCACTAACATTGCTCAATAAGCTTCATAGACAGATGTATACAAATTGCTCCTCCTAGTGGTAGCAGCAGGAAGCCGAATATCACTCGGCTGAGGCCGGGTCTTGAAAAATGATGATATTTAGTAGAGGTCACAGGATAGCGACCGGTTCTGTAGACCTGACACAACTTTCCTGACCACGGGCGGCTTCACAATTAACCTCAACTTGTCAGCACAAAAATGAATCCTAAAAAAAACTATTCTGTTTTTTATACTGTAACACTGAATTGTGTTGTTCCTCTGTTATTCCGCCTGAAAGTGTATAAATACAGTAAGTGTTTTACCACTCACCTTGTTAAGGCCTCCTTGTCTGATTTTGTCGGCAAAGATTGGTCAGTGGAAGTGTGTAGGGACGTATTAGTCAAGTGGGCGTTACACCCAGATGTGAATTTAGGGAGGAATAAAAAAGCAACATCTCATTTCAGAAATCTAAGAAAGGATTCTTCAAGATTCTTTTTCCAGGGGTGGAAAAAAAATCGATCTCTGTAGCATCTAAATCATGGTTCTGGTGTCAATGTAAAGTTGAGATTGTGATCTTTCAAATCACACCCTGAAGACACATGATTTTGAATTTACGTTCCATAAACACAATGGGGCAGATTTACTTACCCGGTCCATTCGCGATCCAGCGGCGCGTTCTCTGCGGTGGATTCGGGTCCGGCCGGGATTCATTAAGGCAGTTCCTCCGATGTCCACCAGGTGGCGCTGCTGCGCTGAAGTTCCCTGAAATGCACTGAAGTTCACGATCCTATCCTGGATGAAGGTGAGTGCAAGCTCCGCGACACAATTTCCTTTTTTAAATGTGGCGTTTTTTCTGAATCCATCGGGTTTTCGTTCAGCCACGCCCCCCCCCCGATTTCCATCCCGTGCATGCCAGCGCCGATACGCCACAATCCGATCGCGTGCGCCAAAATCCCGGGGCAATTCAGGTACAATCGGCGCAAATTGGAAATATTCGGGTAACACGTTGGGAAAACGCGAATCGGGCCCTTAGTAAATGACCCCCCAAAGATGTTAACAGTTAAAGACCTAATCGGGGATTGGGCTGACTCTGTCTTTAACTGTCTCTTTTTCAAGTTCTGTAGCTCTCAGAACAACAAGCCCGACGAGTTTTGAGAATTTTCATTCTTATATTTACAATGACACCAGCAGCAGCTACTATAGGGTCTTAAGTGATCCTCCCATTCTAGCCTCTAAAAGTGACTCATCTGAGGCAAAAAAGTGACTCTTCTCATCTCTTTTACATATGACTTTAGACAAGATTTTTTTTTATAGGTAAACAAGACATTTTCAACATAAGAGAAGGGATTTTTGAAAGGAAATGTCATACCCGACAGGGTGCTGACAGGTTCCCTTTGAGTTTATTGTCCTTCAAGTCTTATACAGCTGCAGTTTTACTGAGTTTATACATCATTTTACAGGTTTAAATGAAATTCGGTGGGATTGGTAAAAAAATCATGTATCATATAATCATATACCCAGTTTCCGTTTCTCTTTTTCGGGTCCCGGGGGGTCCCGGTGGTCGCTTCATCCAATGAGTGATGTCCTCAGTGTCATGTGACTTGACATAGGGTGAGAATTTGGGTTGATTCCACTAGAAGCTGAGTGCTGATTTTGGCTGGCAGTCGTGGGGCGGTCTCTGGGCCTGTGATATGATTAGGATTCTCCTAGCGGCGTCCTCTCCCCTCCTGGACGCAGCGTCTGTCTTTTCACTTACTCGGCTTGTGGTTCTGATGGATGTTCCGCCATCTGGGACGGCATCTTACAGAAGCCACTTCACAGGGCCGAGCATCAAGGCCCCCCTCCCCTGTCCTCTCTGTACGAGCCCCGGCTTTGAGTCGTCCTCCGCCTGCAGTAGTCGCGGCTCCGTTTTCTCTCTTCTATCCTGCGCTGCATTATTCATCGCCGCTCCTGCGCCTGGTGCCGCTATCTGCAAAGTGTGAACTGATGGCAACAAAGTATCTAAGCCGCAACATTGTATCTGATGCTTCCACCTGCACCCTGATACCACAACCTGCTGTATGATTGGTGGATGAACCTCTGCAAAAAAATGGGGGTCATTTACTAAGGGCCCGAATCGCGTTTTTTCAGCGAAAATTACCGTTTTGCGCCGAATTGCCCCAGGTTTTTGGGCAAGCGATCGGATTGTGGCACATCGGCGCCGGCATGCACACGACGGAAATCGGGGGGCGACGAAAACCCGACGGATTCAGAAGAAACGCAGAATTTTTTTTTTAAAAATGTGTCGCTTGACACGCGCTTACCTGCACCCAGCAACGGCCGGTGAACTCCAGTGAACTCCGACGGACTTCAGTGCAGCAGCGACACCCGGTAGACATCGGGCGCACTACCTTAGTGAATCGCCGGAAGACCCGAATCAGTCACGGGGAACCCGCCGCTGGATCGCGACAGGACCGGGTAAGTGAATGTGCCCCAATGTCTGCAAATAGTACAGAGCACAGCAGTGTGAGGACACATCCCCTGTACGCTTAGAAAATCTTGGAAAATATTTCACAGTCCTGCTGCTACTAACAACAGACAGAAAGGTATGATCAAACATCTATCCAGGGACAAAATCTAACACTAGCTCCTGAGAGCAGAGAGCACAGCAGTGTGAGGACACATCCCCTGTACGCTTGGAGAATCTTAGAAGTCCTGCTTCTACTAACAACATATACAAAAGTTCGATTACACATCTCTCCAGGGACATTAGCCACCACTGACTGAAAGGTATGATCAAAAATCTATCCAGGGACAATATCTAACAACAGCTCCTGAGAGCAGAGAGCACAGCAGTGTGAGGACACATCCCCTGTATGCATGGAGAATCTTGGAAAATATTTCACAGTCCTGCTGTTACTAACAACTTACACAAAAGTTTGATTACACATCTCCGCAGGGACATTACCCACCACTGACTGAAAAGAGCACAGAACAAAGCAGTGTGAGGATACATCCATATAAGTTGCAATCCATTAATACAGATTGATGTTCATGTTCTTGTGGCTACTAACAACAGACAGAAAGGTATGATCAAAAAATCTATTCAGGGACAATATCTAACACTAGCTCCTGAGAGCAGAGAGCACAGCAGTGTGAGGACACAACCAGAGAGGCTGCAATCCCTGCTGCACAAATAGATTTTTTTCAAATTCCTGCAGCTACTAACAAAATACACCAAGCTATGATGACACATCTACAGGGACCAAACACAAGAGAGAGCACAGCAGTGTGAGGACACGCCCCCAATGCACTTGGTGAAGCTACAATCCTGGAATATGAATAGACATTTCAGAGTCCTGTGGTTATTGACACCATTACACATCTCCCCAGAGCCACTGGCTGCAGAGAGCACAGAGCACAGCAGTGTGAGGTCTGATTACACATCTCTCCAGGGACA
>WNYA01001020.1:73121-96625 GCA_019512145.1 Engystomops pustulosus
CCAGACAGAATCGCGGCCTGCGGACCCGTAAATGAGCCCCAATATTATGTTATAATAGTCATCCTACCCTGGAACATGTAATATCCACAGGTGTGTAATAATCTAGCCATGTAATATAATTGCTCATGACAATTCCTCATCTAGAAGACACTTACTGTAGATTTGGATTTGCTGAGAACCACAAAACGAAATGCAGTAGATTTTGTGTTTATTTGATGCAGTTTCCATCCATCAGATTCTGAATGGAAAGATAATCAATATTCAGCCTCCGGCAGAAGCAGCTGAAATACAATGTTTGGAGAGAGAATGTAACAATGTAAGCGATCATGTGTAATGTGACAGTGTACAGGCTGCAGATGTAGCAGAGCCGACTCAGTATACAAAATACTTTCTTATATTCTCTTCTTTTACATGAAATGTTCAACTGCACAAATGGAGCAAAGTTTAAAGGGATGGAGGACTGGATGCAAATGAGCCTGAGGGGCTCCAGGCTGCATTAACACCTATGGAGCCTGAAGCCCTTCATCCCGGTGGTGGATGCCCTTTAACTCGACACTTAGCTGTTAAAGACAAGGTTAAATGTTAAAGGGGTTGTCCGGTGAGCCATAGGATAGGGCGTAACTTGCTGATCAGTGGGGTCTCAGTGATGGGAGATAACTGACTGCTCCATAGAGATGAGTGGAGCAGCTGCTGAATGAGTGAATTGCTGCTTCGGTCATCTCAGGCTCAATGGGGGTACAACTGGGGTACAACGGACTCCTGTTCTCATGATCCGTGGAAGTCCCATCTCTGAGACCCCCATGAACAGCATATTGGGGCACATTTACTTACCCGGTCCATTCGCGTTCCAGCGGTGGCTTCTCCGACGAGCGTTCGGGTCTTCCGGCGATTCATGAAGGTCCTGCACCCGATGTCCACCAGGTGTCACTGCTGCGCCAAAGTCCGCCGAGGTGCCCGGAGTTCATCGTCTTCATCGTGGTGCATGTGAGTATGGCCCGTGCGACCAATTTTTTTTTTAAATGCGGCGGTTTTTCCAAATACGTCGGGTTTTCCGATGGCCACGCCCCCCGATTTCAGTCGCTTGCATGCCAGCGCCGATGCACCACAAACCGATCATGTGCGCCAAAATCCCGGGGCAATTCAGGGAAAATCGGCGCAAATCGGAAATATTCGGGTAACACGTCGGGAAAACCCGAATCGGACCCTTAGTAAATGACCCCCATTAGGTCCTATCCAGTGAAAAGGTCCTATCATGCTATCCATGGACAAAGTTAAGATTTTTGATATCCGTATTTTTAACCTGTTAAAGGGATCCTGTTACCAGAATTTTTTTGTTGTGGTGGATGCCCTTTAACTCGACACTTAGCTGTTAAAGACAAGGTTAAGTGTTAAAGGGGTTGTCCGGTGAGCCATAGGATAGGGCGTAACTTGCTGATCAGTGGGGTCTCAGTGATGGGAGATAACTGACAGCTTCATAGAGATGAGTGGAGCAGCTGCTGAATGAGTGAATTGCTGCTTCGGTCATCTGGGGCTCAATGGGGGTACAACTGGGGTACAACGGACTCCTGTTCTCATGATCCGTGGAAGTCCCATCTCTGAGACCCCCATGATCAGCATGTTAGGTCCTATCCAGTGAAAAGGTCCTATCATGCTATCCATGGATAAAGTTAAGATTTTTGATATCCGCATTTTTAACCTGTTAAAGGGATCCTGTTACCAGAATTTTTTTGTTGTTGGGCTATATCTACATGAAATCCATGGGTGGGGTGAGGGGGGCTGTATGCTAATAAATCCATAGGGGTGAGGAGGGAGGGGCTGTATTAATGAATCAGGGGTGTGAGTGGTTGGCTGTATCTAATGAATCCCATAGGGTGAGGAAGGGATGTATCTAATGATCATAGGGGTGAGGTGGGGGGGGGGTGTTATCTTAATGAATCCCAAGGGGTCAAGGGGGCGGGCTGTATATATGAACCATAGGGGTAAGGGGGGGCTGTATTCAGAATCCATAGGGGTGAGGGGCTGTATCTAATGAATCCATAGGGGGTGATGGGGGGGGCTTGTATCTAATGAATCAATAGGGTGGTGAGGAGGTGTATCTAACGAATCCATAGGGGTGAGGTGGGCTGTATCAATGAATCCATAGGGTGTGAGGGGGGCTTGTTATCTAATGAATCCATTAGGGTGGGGGGGGTGTATATAATGAATCCATAGGGGTGAGGGGGGTGTATTAATGAATACACCTGGGTGAGGAGGGTGTACTCTAATGAATCCACCGGGGTAGGGGGCTGTATCTAGCCACAATAATCAATAATAATAATATAACAATAATAATATTTATTGATATAGCGCCATCAATTCCCGTAGCGCTTTACAATCGATAGCTGGTGCGCAAAAAAACCCGGGGCAATTTCGGACGTATTAAATGTAAAAATGGAAAATATTCGGGAAACCAGACAGAATCGGGCTGCGGACAACGTAAATGAGCCCCAATATTACTATATCCCGTGGTGGTCCAGAGGTTTCTACTGGCCACAGGACTCCTACCTACGGACTATGCCATAGAGATTTAGTTCTGTTGTTGCGGGTCCGTTACACAGGGGTAATATTGATGCCTTTATGAAGCGATAGTATGTCGATGGACGTGGCCAACAACCGGTCATAAACCGGAAAACACCACAACAGCTGCTCCCGTTCAATTCAGTGGGGGCCACAGGGAGAGAGAAGGAGCCAAAATTTTGGGGCCAATTCTAGGATGGTCATCCATAGTAATTCTTGAACAAGAACAGGTTTGGATGAATGATGGGAAGTGGATGGCAGTGGGATGATGTAGATTTCTATAGGTTCAGTTCGGACGAGTTCTGAACACATGAAGGAAAAGTTTCCGATTAAATGGGTTTAAAGGAACGGCGGCTTCTCCTCTTTTAAAAACACTTGGGCCGGCAATTCAATGGTTAACATCCGCAATCAGTCGCGCACCGATAGGACCAGCTGTCTGCCGGAGCTCTCCACAGTTGGAATTGGATCAGAGTCTACAGAAAGTGATTTTGTTAGTTCACGCACCCAAGTTTGTAACGACTCCAATATTCATAAAACCAATGCAGTGCAAATCAGATTCAGATGAAAGATAGGGTTCGGTGCGGGCCTGGGCAGGATGCCGGGCCCAGAGCTGCAGGGGGGAACCACAGAAGGCTTGTACTTAGGAATCCATGGGGTTATGAGGGGGGCTGTATGGTAGCGGGGTAGAGGTAGGTGTATCTATGACTCCATGGGGTGGGGGGGCTGTATCTAAGAATCCCATAGGGGCGGTGAGGGGGGCGTATCTAATGAATCCATGGGGGGTGAGGGGAGGGGGCTGGGGTATCTAATGAATCCAATGGGTGTGAGGGGGGCATATCTAATGAAATCCATGGGGGGTGAGGGGGCTGGGGTATCTCAATGAATCCTTAGGGGTGAGGAGGGCTGTATCTAATGAATCCAGGGGGGTGAGGAGGGGCGTTATCGTAATTGAATCCTAGGTGAGGAGGGTGTATTCTAATGGAATCAATAGGGGCTTTGGGGATGGGGGGCTGTACTGATGAATCCATCGGGTGAAGGGGGCTGTATATAATGAAATCCATAGGGTGAGGGGGGAGGGGGGTTGTATCTAAGTGAATCATAGGGAGTGAAGGGGGCTGTATCTAATGAATCATGGGGGTGAAGGGGGCTGTATCTAATGATCCAGAGTGTGAGGGGGCTGATCTAATGAATCCCAAGGGTATAGGGGGGCTGTTAGGACCAAGGGTGAGGGGCGTGTATCTAATGAATCCATAGGGGTGAGGGGGCGTGGCTGTTATCTAGGAATCCATAGGGGTGAGGGGGGGGCTGTATCTAATGACATCCATAGGGGTGAGGAGGGATGTATCTAATGAATCCATAGGGGGGGGGGCCTGTATCAATGAATCCATAGGGGTGAGGGGGGCTGTAGATAATAATCCATTAGGGGTGAGGGGTGGCTGTATCTAAATGAAATCCATAGGGGTGCAGGGGGGCTGGATCTAATGAATCAAGTGGGTGAGAGGAGGGGCCTGTGAGAATCCATAGGGAGGGGCGATCCAAATGATCCGGGTGAGGGGGGGTGAGATCTAATGAAGCCATAGGGGTGAGGGGGCTGTATTCTAATGAATCCATAGGGGGGGGGGCTGTATTCTAGCCCTCATATAATAATAATAATAATAATAATAATAATAATTCTGTATTTATATAGGCGCCATCAATTCTCGTAGCGCTTTACACATCGAAAGTGCGTGTGTGCGCAAAAAAAAACCGGGGCAATTGCGGGTATAAAATGGGAAAATTAGGTGAGAGAAACCAGACAGAATCGCGGCCTGCGGACCTCGTAAATGAGCCCCAATATATCGTTAATAGTCATCCTACCTGGAACATGAATATATCCACAGGTGTTGTAATAATCTAGCCAGTGTAATAACTGTCATGACAATTCCTCATCTAGAAAGACCACTTAGGAGATGTTGGATTTGTGGCTGATAACCACAAACGAAATGCAGTCGATTTGTGTTATTTGATGGCAGTTTACCATCCATCAGATCTGAATGAAAGATAACAATATTCAGCCTCGGCAAGAAGCAGTGAAATAAATGTTTGGAGGAGGAAGTAACAATGTAAGCGATCAGTTAATGTGACAGTGTACAGCGTGCAGATGTTAGCAGCAGCGACTCAGTATACCAAAATACTTTCTTATATCTATCTCTTTTACATGAAATTTCCAACTGCACAAATGGAGCAAAGTTTTAAAGGGATGGAGGACTGGATGCCAAATGAGCCGAGGGGCCCAGGCTGCATTAACACCATATGGCGCCTGAAGCCCTTCATCCGGTGGTGGATGCCCTTTTAACTCGACACTTAGCTGTTAAAGACAGGTTAAATGTAAAGGGTTGTCCGGTGGAGCCATAGGATAGGGCGTAACTTGCTGATCAGTGGGGTCTCAGTGATGGGAGATAACTGATGCTCCATAGAGATGAGTGGAGCAGCTGTGAATGAGTGAATGCTGTTCGGTCATCTCAGGCTCAATGGGGGTCAACTGGGGTACAACGGACTCCTGTTCTCATGATCCGTGGAAGCCCATCTCTGAGACCCCCATGAAACAGCATATTGGGGCACATTTACTTACTTCCGTCCATTCGCGTTCCAGCGGTGGCTTCTATCTCTACGAAGCGTTACGGGTCTTCCGGCGATTCATGAAGTTCCTGCACCCGATATGTCCACCAGGTGCTAGCTGTTGCTGCCAAAGTCGCGAGTGCCCGGATTCATAGTCTTCATGTGGTGCATAGTGAGTATGGACCCGGTTGCGCCACTTTTTTTTATTAATGCGGCGGTTTTAAGTTCCAAATACTTCGGTGTTGTTCCATGTGCCCACGCCACGCCGATTTCACTGCGCCTTGTAATTGCCTGTAGTGTTGGGTTCCTCCATCTTGGCCGATGCGACCACAAACCGGATTCATCGAGCGCAAAATCCCGGTGCATTCAGTGGAAAATCGGGCCAATCGGAAAATAATGTCGGGTCATAAGTCACTGGGAAAACCGAATCGGACCTTAGTGAAATGACCCCCATCAGGTCCCTACCAGGAAAAGGTCCTATCATGCTATCCATGGATTCAAGCTTAGAATTTTTGATATCCGTATTTTTAACCTGTTAAAGGGATCCTGTTACCAGAATTTTTTTGTTGTCAATCCAGTTCCAGCTTCTGTTCTTATTTCCAAGTTGTGAAAATGAACTTTTATTCAATAAGGAAATGAGGGAGGATAATATCAAGGTCTACACATCCCGGCTAGTGGTCCCTGCTGCCTTAGTATGTTTGGTAGAACAACCCCTTGTCACTGCTACAATTTCTCAATCCTGACATCGATGCCACAAAATTTAAGCTTTGGCGCATGCACACAATAGTCCGAGCTGTGCACCTTCACCCTCTCTGCTTGGGCTTGACCATGAAAGAGTGAAAGTGGTGCACAGGAGGAAATCCTACAGCTCCGGCACAGGAACACCAAAGTCAGTAGGCTACATCTTTCCAGTGCGCATGCGCGGGAGCCATGTGACTTCACCCTGTACATCGCTTTCACTCTTTTAGGAACAAGCCCATGCACAGAGGGTGACATTACCTCTACCAAGAAGCCAGGGTTGTAGTCCAGGATTTTGTGCGCATGCGTATTACACGGCTCCAGTTTAAGATTTGAGAAATTGTAGGGTGACAAGCGGATGTTCTACCAAGCAAAGAGCAGAGAGGACAAGTGGGGCCACAAGTAGAAGGAGCTGGACTTCATACAGAATCTATCCAGCCAACAGCTCGTCTCCATGTTGAATACAAGTTCATTATCACAACTTGCAGCCATTGCTTGGAAATAAGAACAAATGGACAGGACGATAGTCGGCTTATCGGATATCGGCACTGGCGTAATAACAGAAATCCTGCTGACGGATTCCTTTAATATACTTCATGTACAGGTTCTGTAGGAATCCCTGTAACAACAGAATGTAGAATAAGTATCTTCATATATTGATACATCATGGATGAGATTTGCAGATTTTGGAGGAAGGTGGAATAATAATTAAGAAAGAAGTGGCCACCAATGTAATTCTCGTGTTCATGTCGTAGATCTGTAGGGTTCACCCTCGGGAGCCTCCAATATGTCCAACACGTTGTTACCGCTTTTGCCTTAATTTGATGAAACGTAAACATGATGTTTGTGAGAGGAGAAGACGTCTTGCTGTTGCTGTCATCTCCGCTCAGGTTATATTGATGTAAGTGACAGGCAGCGAGAGACAGCGGCTCGTAATCCCCCTCCGAAATGTCACAGCGCAAACATTAATAACAAAGGATAATTAGCCATCTATGATCGCAACGTCCCCAACAACTCGCTATTCCTCCCATTCCATCGCTGTTTATCACATTTATTTACATTTAACTGTTACCATTCTGAGAAATCTTCAAGATTTCTCACTAATATCCAGGGTCAGAGTCAGGACTAGGGGTGGAGGAGGGGAGGCGGCACAGGTTCATGCCGTTTTTGCTTGTGATTTGGGGTAAAATAAGGATATCTATGGTATGTCCAATATTGTGGGAGAAGGACCTGAGATAACATCACATCTTAGATACTTTAACCCAGGGGAAAGAAAGATCTAAATGTAGGAGGAATAAAGGACGTTTCAACAATGTTCTTATGTCCTAAGTCCTTATGTCCTAAATTTGCAACAAATTAATGAAAGATTT
Source organism: Engystomops pustulosus (assembly GCA_019512145.1). Classification (NCBI taxonomy): domain Eukaryota; kingdom Metazoa; phylum Chordata; class Amphibia; order Anura; family Leptodactylidae; genus Engystomops; species Engystomops pustulosus. Next base: position 80,384 of record WNYA01001020.1, read on the forward strand.
GAAACAATTTGCTAGGTCCGGTGGATAGTTGTTCTACCTTATGATTGAACTTTTTTAGGCAGATTTATCAGTCTTTAAAGGAGATATCCTAAGTGCATGTAAATATACATCCTCAGCACTTGGCTGCGCAGACTGGGCTCTGAAGCCGGAGCTACTGCGCATGCGCAGAACCCAGCATCACAGATGGGTGTGTGCAGCTACCAGGAGCTGCGCGCTGAAGACGCATTGGTAGGCGGACCGCGAGATGCTACTGGGGCGTGGAGTATCCACGCCATGTAGCCTCAGCTTCGGCTACTCCACGCCCCGGTAGCCTCTTTAGGAAATTTGAATATTGGGGAACTTAAAATTTATAAAAGTTATGGGCCACTAAAGAATTAGCCCTAAAAAGGGCAATACAACTCTACATAGGAGGAACCTGCCACCAGATCTACCTTAATAAGTAGATCCGTGGCGGTAGGTTTCCTTTAAGCATCTAAACGGTTGCGGCACATGATGCGCCAGAATTTCCCCTAGAGTTGATGATGTCACAGGGAGTGACGATACAAGGGAAAACGGCAGAGCACATCGCCCCGCCAACATTTAATGGGTTAACACCTCTGATTCTGACCAGCAGGGGTGAGCCCAAAACGGGGGTGAGCCCAAACGCTGAACCCGACCTACTGTCTGACGTCTGGTATCGATGCCAACAACAAATGTGGGTGTTACCAGGGGACGGGATAATTCGGTGAATCTAAACCTGAACCAACATGTAAGATGTTGATCCGTGGAGTTCTGTCCATCGGGAGCCCAATGAATGGAGGAGCCAAATTCTGTAAGGTAGGACTGGACCTGGCGCCTTTTTATGCCCCCAAACTGTCACCTTTGGGGGCATGAATTGTGCCCTTTTTGGAGTAAAAAAAGATGCTAACCACTGGTTTGTGTCAAATGTTTTACATATATGGAAATTGGGGGGGGGGGCATCAGCTGATTATCAATTTTTGTGCCAGTTCTCTTGTGCTAATAGCTCCTGCTGGAGGAGATTGGTGAAAGGCCAAGGAGAAAAATATATATATGCAAATTTGCATTTTGGTGCTCCATGGGCGTGGCCATGGGGGGTCTGGTGCACCCGCTTTGTCCAGTTTCTCTGGTCAGTACATCTTGCTTGCCATCACGCTAATCTCCCTTCGAAAAGTCCATCATGTATAGGGGGTCATTCATCATATTTTCCATTTGTTTTGCTTTTTTCTTTCCTTTTTTGTGCTCTTTTTGTCAATTGTTTTTGTAGTTTTGGCTCTTTGTCAAATGCAGGTTATTTTTTAGACTAAAATAGGCACAAATTTTACAAAAAGGAACAAATTTTTGTGCAGATCTCACATTGAGGCAGATTTACTTACCCGGTCCTGACGCGATCCCGCGGTGCGCTGTCCGACGAGGATTCGGGTCCGGAGCGATTCACTAACATCGTGCGCCCGAGTTCCTGCAGGTGTCGCTTCTGCGCCGAGGTCCGCCGGAGTTCACCTTCTTCTTCCCGGTGCATGTGAGTGCTTGATCTTGCGATACATGTCCTTTTTTAAATTCCGCGATTTGTCCTAATCCATCGGGTTGGCCAACGGACACGCCCCCCGATTTCTGTTGAATGAAAGCCGGTGCCGATGCACCAAAAACCCGGGGCAATTCGGTGCAAAAAGGAAATATTCGGGAAACCCGACGAAAGTGCGGTGTTCGGATCCTTAGTAAATGAGCCCCATTGTCTTTCCTACAATGAAGGGTTTTTGGGCAATTATTTGCACCATTTGAGGTGCAAATCAATGTTAGATCAGGAGCCAAGAGGAAGCAGAGAAATACAACGAGAAATTAGGCGCAAACCAGGAAACTGGTGCAAAAAATTGTGCAAATCACCTAAATTGCCCAAAAAGTCACTAAAATACAACCAAAAATCCTGCATCAGACTAGGATCCATCTGCCCCCGTAACATCTTCCTTCATAAATATTTTAAAAAATATTTTTATTTTCTATCCCACTTAGATGTCAATAATTAGTTCCTGAATTTCAAGCAGATTCCTCCAGCACCAGGACTGAGAGCGCGGGAGACAACTTGTCATAATAAGAGGAGCGCATGGGAGTTATTAATATTTATGCCGGTCTTGAAGGTACAAGATTCCTATAGAACACATTTATAATACTGTCTGGATTCCCTGAATAATGATGCAAAATATATTTTTTTTCGGATGAAATAATGTGGTGTCATACGGGTGTTTTTTTTATTTTATTTATTTTCATAATTTTTTATGATTTTACTTTTTACATTTTTCAGTATTGGTTTTATTGGCTTTTTTTCCAAATCTTTCTAAAATGTTTTATTTTTTTATTTTTAACACGGATGAAATAATGTGGTGTCATATGTGTGTGTTTTTTATTTTATTTATTTTCATAATTTTTTTATTATTATTTTACATTTTTCAATATTGGCTTTTAAAAAAACTTTCTAAAATGTATTTTTTTCAACTAAATTTAATTTTCAAATATTGTAGAAAATAGAGTTTATTCTGGCACCAACTTCACAAAAAATATTACATTTTCGGAATCAGAATTAAATGTATTTGTTATCTATCGTTATCTTTTCTAATTGGGACCATTCTGGAACACGACTCCACTAGAGATGAGTGAGTATACTCGTCCGAGCTTGATGCTCGTTCGAGTATTAAGGTACTCCCTGATCTGGCCAGCCAACCACTGCTATCGACGTGTAAGGGTACCACGTCATGCTGGGTGGAGTGCAGAGTCTCCTGGCTTGTGATTTTCTCGAGCGGGCGAAGTATTCGTCCGAGCAACGAGCAGTTTCGAGTACGCTAATGCTCGAACGAGCATCAAGCTCAGACGAGTATGTTCGCTCATCTCTAGTCACCTCATTAGTATATTGTACAGTCATTCAAACCATTAGTGTTCCAGGATGTAATGTAAATATCCGGCATGAAAGTAGAAATGGGAATAAAGTGAAGCAAAGGAAGAAAGAGGTGAGTATGGTTTCCTGTCGGTGAAAACAAATAACCCAATGGTAGCTTCTTCCAACAAACACAAAATAGCGTCCAGCTCACCCACAAAGCTCTTGGTTTCCCAGTGCACGGAGAAGTAATTCAAAGTCCATCGGTTCAATAGCATACAAAAGGGAAAAACACTCACATGCACCAGGAAGAAGAAGGTGAACTCCGGCGGACTTCGACGGACCTTAATGAATCCCGGGATCGCGGTAAGTAAATGAGCCCCTCTGTATCAATTGCTGTCAGTTTTTTGGATCTCTGCTTGCTGTCATTCAAAAAAAAATTTCATTGTTTATTTCAAGTGGACTGAAATCTGCCCATGGTCATACAGGTGCACGGCTCGTTATAACACAGCTCTGATAATTCTCTATGATACTAACGAGCCGTGCACCAGTGTGACCATGGTCAGATTTCTCTCCACTGGAAATAAACATAGAAGCTTCTTATAGAAGGACAGCAAACAGAGTTCTAGAAAACCAGGAGGAGTTGATAAAGAAAGTATATTGGAAAAATGTATTAATTTTCATTGTCTAAAAAATAACAGTACTTTGCCGAAATGAGAATACCGTTTTAATGTCACATCTAAGGTCCTTTAGACAGTTATATTTTTTTAACCCCTTAAGGACACAGGGTATTTTCTCTCATTTCTTGCTCTCCATCTTCAAAAATCCATAACTTTTTCATTTTTCCATGTACAGACCTGTGTGAGGGCTTATTTTGTGCGTAACAAATTTTACTTCCCCGTGATGTTATTTATTATTCCCTGCCATGTAGTGGGAAGCCAGAAAAAAATTCAAAATGTGGAAAAATTGTGGGCTCAGTTTTTACGACTTTCACTCTTCGCTCCAAATAACACGTCTACTTTATTCTTTGGTTCGGTGCGATCGCGGTGATACCAAATTTATACAGGTTTTATTGTGTTTTAATACCTTTTCAAAAATTAAACAAATGTGTACAAAAAAGGAAAAAAAATTTTTTGCCATCTTCTGGCGCTAATAACTTTTTCATACTTTGGCGCACGGAGCTGGCGGAGGTGTCATTATTTGCGAAATGAGCTGACGTTTTCATTGTTACCATTTTGAGGACTGTGCAACATTTTGATACATTTTTTTTACATTTTTTATGTCATGTAAAAAGGTGTAAAAGTCGCATTTTGGACATATGGGCGCCATTTCCCGTCTCGGAGGTGACCGCCGGCAGTAGATGGCGGCGCCCGCGCGCCGCCGTCTTTTAAACGCCGCCGGCAAAATGCAAAAACCCCCACCTCTGTATGAAGAGGACTCAGCCCGTGAGCCCTCTTCATACATCCCTTATACCTCTGCGCCGTAGAGCTACGGCGCAGAGCGTTAAGGGGTTAAAGGGGATATCCTAAGTGCACGTAAATATACATCCTCAGCACTCGGCTGCGCAGACTGGGCTCTGAAGCCGGAGCTACTGTGCATGCGCAGAACCCAGTATCACAGATGATGCATTGGTAGGCGGAATGCGAGATGCTACTGGGGCGTGGAGTATCCATGCCATGTAGCCTCAGCTTCGGCTACTCCACGCCCCGGTAGTCTCTTTAGGAAATTTGAATATTGGGGAACTTAAAATTTATAAAAGTTACGGGCCACTAAAGAATTAGCCCTAAAAAGGGCAATACAACTCTACATAGGAGGAACCTGCCACCGGATCTACCTTAATAAGTAGATCCGTGGCGGTAGGTTTCCTTTAAGCATCTAAATGGTTGCGGCACATGTGCGCCAGAATTTCCCCTAGAGTTGATGATGTCACAGGGAGTGACGATACAAGGGAAAACGGCAGCGTGCATGCTCCTCCAACATTTAATGGGTTAACTCCTCTAATAGGTTCTGACCAGCAGGGGTGAGCCCAAATGCCGAACCCGAACTACTGTCTGACGTCTGGTATCGATGCCAACACCGAATGCGGGTGTTACCAGAGGACGGGATAATTCGGTGAATCTAAACCTGAACCGATCCGCTCCTCCCTACATGTAACGTGTTGATCCGTGGAGTTCTGTCCATCAGGAGCCCAATGATCAGGCGAATGGAGGAGCCAAATTCCGGCAGGGAGGACTAGACATGGTGCCTTTTTATGCCCCCAAAGTGTCACCTTTGACAGTTTGGGGGCATAAATTGTGCCCTTTTTGGAGTAAAAAAATAAGCCGATCACTGGTTTGTGCCAAAAGTTTTACATATATGGATTTTTTTGGGGGGGGGGCATCAGCTGATTATCAATTTTTGTGCCAGTTCTCTTCCACTAATTGGCGAAAAGGCCAAGGAGAAAAATATATGTATGCAAATTAGCATTTTGGTGAACCATGGACGTGGCCATGGGGGGTCTGGTGCACCCGCTTTGTCTAGTTTCTCTGGTCAGTACATCTTGCTTGCCATCACCCTAATCTTCCTTCGAACAGTCCATCATATATAGGGGGTCAATTATTATATTTTCCATTTGTTTTGCTTTTTTCTTTCCTTTTTTTGTGGTCTCTTTGTCATTTATCTCTGTAGTTTTGGCTCTTTGTCAAATGCAGGTTATTTTTGAGACTAAAATAGGCACAAATTTTACAAAAAGGAACACATTTTTGTGCAGATCTCACATTCCGGCGTGATTCACTAACACTGTGCGCCCGAGTTCCTGCAGGTGTCGCTTCTGCGCCGAGGTCCGCCGGAGTTCACCTTCTTCTTCCCGGTGCATGTGAGTGCTTGATCTTGCGATACATTTCCTTTTTTAAATTCCGCAAATGTCCTAATCCATCGGGTTGGCCAACGGACACGCCCCCCGATTTCTGTTGCATGAAATCCGGTGCCGATACGCCAAAAACCCGGGGAAATTCGGTGCAAAATGGAAATATTCGGGAAACCCGACGAAAGTGCGGTGTTCGGATCCTTAGTAGATGATTTTCAGCGCAGCAGCGCCACCTGGTGGACGGCGGAGGAACTACCTTCATAAATCCCATCCGGACCCGAATCCTGTGCAGAGAACGCGCCGCTGGATCGCGAACGGACCAGGTAAGTAAATCTGCCCCATTGTCTTTCCTACAATGAAGGGTTTTTGGGCAATTATTTGCACCATTTGAGGTGCATATCAATGTTTGATCAGGAGCCAAGAGGAAGCGGCAGAAATACAAAGAGGAATTAGGCGCAAACCAGGAAATTGGTGCAAAAAATTGTGCAAATAACCTAAATTGCCCAAAAAGTCACTAAAATACAACCAAAAATACTGCATCAGACTAGGATACATTTGCCCCCGTAACATCTTCCTTCATAAATATTTTAAAAAATATTTTTATTTTCTATCCCACTTAGATGTCAATAATTAGTTCCTGAATTTCAAGCAGATTCCTCCAGCACCAGGACTGAGAGCGCGGGAGACAACATGTCATAATAAGAGGAGCGGATGGGAGTTATTAATATTTATGCCGGTCTTGAAGGTACAAGATTCCTATAGAACACATTTATAATACTGTCTGGATTCCCTGAATAATGATGCAAAATATATTTTTTTTGGGTGGTTTTTTTTTTTAATTTTATTTTATTTATTTTCGTAATTTTTTATGATTTTATTTTTGACATTTTTCAATATTGGTTTTATTTGTGTCATTTAGGCTTTTTTTTTCCAAATCTTTCTAAAATGTTTTATTTTATTTTTTTTTATTTTTTTTAGCACGGATGAAATTATGTGGTGTGTGTTTTTTGTTTTATTTTTTTTTTATTTTATTTTATTTTTTTTCATAATTTTTTTATTATTATTGTTATCATTTTACATTTTTCAATATTGGCTTTTAAAAAATCTTTCTAAAATGTTTTTTTTTTTCAACTAAATTGAATTTTCAAATATTGTTAAAAAATAGAGTTTATTCTGGCACCAACTTCACAAAAAATATTACATTTTCTGAATCTTTTCTAATTGGGGCCATTCTGGAACACGACTCCACAATAAAACATTTATATCCCAGGTCCTCTCAAATTTAAATTTATTTTCAAAATTGTTTTATTATTTTTAAGGGGTTTTTTTTAGGTTTTATCTTTCTTTAAAAAAAAATTCTTGATAAAATTTCAATTTATTAATAAAAAATGTATTTTCTATTTTTTTCAGTTTTAGCAGGTTGTCTATTTGTTTATTTATATTGTGTTGTGTCTGCTATTTTGGAGAGAATGTAATGTTCACATATCACAGTCCTCCTGCTACTAACAGCGTACATATAGGACTGATTACACAGCTCTCCAGGCACAATACATAAACCTGCCTGCAAAGAATACAGAGGACAGAAGTGTGAGGACACACCCTTAATCCTGGAATATAAGTACATATTTTACAGTCCTGCTGCTACTAACAACATAGACATAGGTATGATTACACATTTCTCCAGGGAACATACATGACAGTGGTTGCAGAGAGTGCAGAGCACAGCAGTGTGAGGACACACCCCTAACGCTGGAAAAAAAATCATGTTATACAGTCCTGCTGCTACTAACAACATACACATATGTCTGATTACACATCTCTCCAGGGACAATACCTGACAGTGGATGCAGAGAGCACAGAGCACAGCAGTGTGAGGAATGACCCCTAATCCTGGAATATAAATCCATATATCACAGTTCTGCTGTTACTAACAACATACACAAAGGTCTGATTACACATCTCTCCAGGGACAATAGCTAACACTGGCTGCAGAGAGCACAGAGCACAGCAGTGTGAGGTCTGATTACACATCTCTACAGGGACAATACCTAACACTGGCTGCAGAGAGCACAGAGCACAGCAGTGTGAGGTCTGATTACACATCTCTCCAGGGACAATATGGAAGGGGGGAAGGAGAGGGGGGAGGGAAGAGAAGAGGGGGAAAGGGTTCTTAATGGCGGTCCGTCCTGCCTCCCCCAGATCCCCCCGCTTCCTCCATATCCGGCGTGCTGCCGTGCCGTCTCGGCATCCCGGCCCCTAACCCCCGCCCTCTGCAGACGTCAGCCAATGTTTCTAATTTCTGCGACTAAACTGGTACCCCCCGCTGTTATACGTTACCCCAACGAGGTTAGCCTTGAACCTAATCCTTCTAACACTGCGGCCGTTTGTTTAAGCACGAGAGCCGCTTTCTTTCAGTACCATCTCTAGTGCCGAAATTGATGGTGAGTGTACAAAAACCCTTCACCAGCAGCCCACCCCACCTATAACACCTGAATGTTGTCACCACCGGTGTTAACTGCCTTTTTCTTGGATTGTTGCCGCCTCATTAGTTTTGGTTGTGGGTGTTTAGGATATTGATTCCAAAGCAAACCATAAACTCATCAAAACCCAATCCTGGATAGGTTCACTCATCTCTACTGTAAAGCCTTGACTTATTTCCTTGACACCAACCCTATTTGTCTCCTGCAAACTCTGCTCTGATTCACCACCAGTTAATCCACTGCCCTGCCTGATGTCAGGGAACTGATCCAATCTATTCCAAAACAGGGTTCTCATATCAGGTTTTTTGGACCAGAGCTCTTTTCTTGATATAGTCTTGTACTTGCCTCACTGGGGCACATTTACTTTACCGGTCCATTTTCGGCCGCCCTCCAACCGCGGCGCGTTGCCTAGAGGATTCGGGTCTGGCCGGATTCACTAAATGTTGCGCCCCGATATTCGCACGTGTGCTGCTGTGCGTCGAGTGTCCGCCGGAGTTCAACCGTCTTCTCCCCCCACTTGTTTATCCTCCACTGTGTATTCTGGTATATTTGTCCACTTTGGCCTGTATCTCTGACTTCTGTTTGCCTGGTGATTTTGTACTGCATTGTCCTCTTGGTTTTTGGTTTTCCATTTGGCCTATCTAGCCTTTCTCAGTTTTGTAATTGTCTTCCTTTGTCCTTTCTTTTTTACTTTGAAACAGGAATGGAATGTCCTACCAGTTTTCAACTACTGCTTAGGTAGTAGGGCAATTAGGTAGGAAAAGGTTGGAATGGAGTTTTCTATATCAGGGTCCATTGTTATTGTCTGTTCATGTACAGTATATGTCCATCGATTTTTTCATACTTTCCTATCACAAATTCTATCCTGTTTAAAATGTGTGGGTCATGTTTAAATCAATGTAACACTACTTTTCTACAAAAAAAAATAGTCCTCAACTGGGTCCCTCATCCTATATTGTAAGTCCGTATCCCCCCTGGAAGAAGCCGGATAATCATAATTAGACCAGGAACCAGTATGGATGAACAGTGACAAAGCCATTACTTTTCGGCATCCATAAAGCATCATCCAAGGACAGTTTACAAGGCAGCCCCATAACTCATGACACCAAAAAACTTGACCAACCCCCCGGGTATATACAAAATCCTTCACCCATAGCTCGCAACGGATTCCCAAGAACCCGGATCAATGAGACGACTTTACACAGCGGTTTTACTGGAAATATCAGTTTTTTGATAGGAATGAAATAGAATAAATAATTGCACATAATAACATATTGGGTGCGCGCTTCATATCGTATTTTTACAGACCCAGGACCGGATTTATGAGAATGTGATTGCTTTTTATAGAACCTAAAGTCCCAAAGGTGACCTCATCGCCAAAGCTTTCCCCGTGCTGTTTTCTAGGCTCTTCTTCTACTAGTTCTGATAACAGTAACGCCCGCTCCTATTCAACCTATGTATTGCATTGTTACAGACTACAAGACACTTTTGTAGTCCAGATTGTGTAGCGTTGTCCTATTTATTTTTAATCTATATGGAACAGAAGAGTCTTTGGATCAAACTGCTTAACTAAACAACCGATTGGCCCCAATGTAAAGGGTTATGAAAAGAATCTTGACCTCCCCACAAGAATGTAAGATCAACTCCCTGGGGTTTATTTATCTTATTCCTTCCTTCCCCCTTCTCATGTGATCTTTTTGCGCCTGTTGGTGAGTCTTGTGAGTGTTGTGAGGTATTTTTTGCGCCTTTGCTTTGCTGCACAGAGGTACAAAGGTGGGGGCGTGAGGAGCTGGGGAGTCTGCAGCAAGCAAATGTGGGGGCTGAGAGCTGAGGAATCTGGCAGCACAAAGGTGGGGGGCTGAGACTGAGGAATCTGCAGCACACAACGGTGTGGGCTGAGAGCTTGGGATTCTGCGTCACAAAGGCAGGGGCTGAGAGCTGGGGAGAGATACAAAGGATCCTGAATAGGGTCTGAAAAACGTGCCACTTATTGGCTATACAGCTCCCATCCGTTTTTTCACATTCACCTTGAGTGGCAGTCTCATTTTTTTTCTGAATATAATCGTCTGGTGTGTCAAGACGCAGGATATTTGGGGTTTGCAACCCACATATCTATCTCATATCTATCTATCTCTCTATCTATCTATCTTCGATCTATCCTATCTATCTCCGATCTATCTTCTATCTTATCTAGCTCCTATCTATCTATATCCTATCTATCTCTCTATCTATCTATCTATCTCCATCTATTCTATCTATCTATCTATCTATCTATCTCCTATCTATCTATCTATCTATCTATCTATCTCCTCATCTTCTATCTATCTATCTATCTCTCTATCTATTCCTATCTATCGATCTATCTATCTATCTCCTATCTATCTATCCCCTAATCTATCTATCTATCTATCTATCTATCTCCTATCTATCTAATCTCTATCTAGCTATCTAGCTATCTATCCTAGCTTCTCCTATCTATCTAATTCTATCTATCTATCTATCTAGTCTATCTAATCTATCATTTATCTATCTATCTATCTATCTATCGATCTATCTATCTATCTCATATCTATCTCCTATCTATCTATCTCATATCTATCTATCTCATATCCTATCTATCTAATCTATCTATTTTTATCATCCTATCTATCTCATATCTATCTACCTATCTATCATCTATCTATCTAGCTTATCTATCTATCTATCTATCTGTCTGTCTAACTAGCTATCTATCATCTCATATCTTATCTATCTATCTATCTATCTATCTATCTATCTATCTCATATCTATCTTATCTATATCTCATCTATCTATCTATCTATTCCTCTCTATCTCATTTCTATCTATCTATCTATCTATCTATCTATCTATCTTCAGCTCCTATCTTCTCATATCTATCTATCTAGCCTATCTTCTAATCTATCTCATATCTAATCTATCTATCTATCTCCTATCTATCTATCTATCTATCATCCTTCTTCCCTCATATCTATACTATCTATCTATCTCATACTCTTCTATCATATCTATCTATCTATCTAATCTATCTATCTCATATCTATCTATCTCCTATCTATCTCTACTATCTATCTATCTATCTATCTATCTATCTATCTATCTACTATCTCTCTATCTATCTTCTTCTATCCTATCTATCTATCTATCTCATATCTTATCTATCTATCTATCATCTCCATATCTATCTATCTCATATCTATCTATCGTCTATCTCTCTCTAGTCTATCTATCTATCTACTATCTATCTATCTATCTCATATCTATCTATTCCCTCCCTAGCCCTATCTCCTATCTTATCTATCTATCTATCTATCTATCGATCTATCTATCTTCTATCTTCTATCTAAGCTATCTATCTATATCTATCTATCTATCTATCTCATATCTATCTCTCTCCTATCTATCTATCTATCTATTCTATCTATCGCCTATCTATCTATCTATCTTCTATCTCTCTATCTATCTGCTATCTATCTATCATCTCAATATCTAATCTATCTATCTATCTCCTATCTATCTATCTTTCTATCTATCTATCTCATATCTATCTATCTACATCTATCTATTATAAAAGTTTTCTAGAAAATAAAAGGATTTTTCACAAAGGTCACTTTCCCATGTAAGCTCTTGATGGATCAGCACTCTGGCAGCAGATGTTGGTTGTATGTGGATGTCAGTGACACGTTAGCGCCATAACCAGCAGATGGCCGGTGCCGGGTAGAACAGATCTCTGGCCGGCGCCCAATCTGCCCACATTCTACTTTGATGTGAGCCCCAGCAGATCTCTGCGCTGGTATAAACAGATTAACCTGGTAAGTACATTGTTGGCAGTAAAATATCTATTGACGGATAATGTTGGCCTGGGTCAAGAGTCGTAGTCGGGCAGTGTATAGCGTCAGCCCAAACAACTGATCAAGGACTTATAATGAGACGGGGCCTGATCCTGAGCTCCGGGCGTCTGATCCGACTCCACTGCCAAAATTTCTATTTCTGCAACATTTTAGTAACTTGAAGGTTTTGTTTTTATTTTTATCCCCTAATGATCTTTGATGATTTGAGTTCCTGCCTCTTATTTTAGGTGGTTCAATGCAGTTTCGGCACAATGTTAGATTCGGGCTCTTACATGTGATCCCCCTACAAGCTCCTCTCTGCTTCTCTCCGCAACCCCAGCATGAGAATGACCCCCACAGCAGCACCCAGGTATGTGACACCCAGCACCCAGTGATCTCCTCAGCAGGGGCTTCTCCTGGAGGGGATCCCCCAGTGCTGGTCTCCTGCTGCACCCCTGTAATTCTGCACAATATCTTCCTCAGACATCAGTGTGGTCATCCTGCTACACAGGACACTTCTCTGTCCTGTCTGCAGCTCCCACTCACCTCTCTTCTATCCTGCTATATGGGGGACACTTCTCTGTACTGTCTGCAGCTCCTACTCATTTCTCTTCTATCCTGCTACACCAGAGACACTTCTCTGTACTGTCTGCAGCTCCCACTCACTTCTCTTCTATCCTCCTACACGGGGACACTTCTCTGTCCTGTCTGCAGCTCCCACTCACTTCTCTTCTATCCTGCTACACGGGGACACTTCTCTGTACTGTCTGCAACTCCGACACACTTCTCTTCTATCCTCCTACACGGGGACACTTCTCTGTACTGTCTGCAGCTACCGCTCACTTCTCTTCTTTCCTGCTGCATGGGGCACTTCTCAGTCCTGTCTGCAGATCCTACTCACTTCTCTTCTATCCTGCTACACAGGGACACTTCTCTGTCCTGTCTGCAACTCCCACACACTTCTCTTCTATCCTCCTACACGGGGACACTTCTCTGTACTGTCTGCAGCTACCGCTCACTTCTCTTCTTTCCTGCTGCATGGGACACTTTTCTGTCCTGTCTGCAGCTCCCACACATTTATGGGGACACTTCTCTGTCCTGTCTGCAGCTCCTACTTACATCTTTTCTATCCTGCTACACGGGGGACACTTCTCTGTACTGTCTGCAGCTCCCACACATTTCTCTTCTATCCCGCTACACGGAGACACTTTTCTGTCTTGTCTGCAGCTCCCACTCACTTCTCTTCTATCCTGCTACACCGGAGACACTTCTCTGTCCTGTCTGCAGCTCCTACTCACTTCTCTTCTATCCTGCTACACGGAGACACTTCTCTGTCCTGTCTGCAGCTCCCACTCACTTCTCTTCTATCCTGCTACACGGAGACACTTTTCTGTCTTGTCTGCAGCTCCCACTCACTTCTCTTCTATCCTGCTACACGGGGACACTTCTCTGTCCTGTCTGCAGCTCCTACACATTTCTCTTCTATCCTGCTACACAGGACACTTCTATGTCCTGTCTGCAGCTCCCACTCACTTCTCTTCTATCCTGCTACACGGGACACTTCTCTGTCCTGTCTGCAGCTTCCACTCACTTCTCTTCTACCCTACTACACAGGGACACTTCTATGTCCTGTCTGCAGCTCCCATTCACTTCTCTTCTATCCTGCTACACGGGACACTTCTCTGTCCTGTCTGCAGCTCCTACTCACTTCTCTTCTATCCTGCTACACAGGGACACTTCTCTGTACTGTGTGCAGTTCCCACTCACTTCTCTTCTATCCTGCTACACGGGACACTTCTCTGTCCTTTCTGCAGCTCCCACTCACTTCTCTTTAATCCTGCTACACTGCTCTGTCCTGTCTGCAAAATCCTACAAACTTCTCTTCTGTCTTGCTCTGAGCTGAGGCTTTTGCAGACTGTTTGTAAATAGAAGGTCATGAACTGTAAACAGAGGCTGCATCTAGTGTCTGTAGTGTCTGTAATATCTGCTTAGCTCTGCTGCTGAGGATAAGCTGCTCAGCACAAGAGCTCAGTGATGTTCAGTTTACGCCACCTTCAGGCTGGAGAGTTTTTGCACCTTAATTGCGCCTAAAAGTTGCTAATGATGAATGAATGATTATTAGGTCGGCAAAACATCTGGATTGGTAGATAAATGAGGGAAATATGGTTAGTTTTTGCTGCGCAACTAGTTTGGCGTCTAGTCGCAAAACTGATGCATAAACAGTGCAACACGATGAAAAGGCGCAAAAATAACAGAAAAAACAAGTGATACATCTGACCCTTTGTTCCTGTTTCTTTTTTTGGGGCCTAGTGATGGAGTTTAGTGTATAAAGTGTAGGTCCCAGTTGATGAAGCAGCCACAGTCCAGTATAACATGTGGGTGATGAGGATATATGTAGAGGTGCACAAGCCGCTGGCAGCTCCGAAGCCAAATACATGTAAAATAGTTATAAAAAATAGAAATAAGAACGGTCCATCTCCCATAATATTTATGTCCCCGCTCTGCTGACACCCCTCTCACCCAAATCTGACACCCACTGCGTTATCTGGTGTAATGGAAGCACATTGCGCTGCGGCTGCCCCTTTGTTGTAGCCGGACGCCTCATGTCCCTGTGTTTGTACAGACAGATGACAAGCTGAAGGTGCAAAGGACAAAGGCTGGTAAATAGAGGAGCGGGGAGCCGGCCTGCGAGTAACACAGCAAACAATGGACCGGCACCAAAGCACGCGCCACCGTCACCTGACCCTGGACTAGGTGCCACGCACTGTGTACAGGTCAACTAGGGACAAGGCACCTAGAAGGAGGGGACACAACTAAAAATACCAAGGAGGGACCCCAAACCAACAGAAAAAAGAGGGGGCAACCCTTCATAGAAATACTGGCAACTTATGGAACAAAAACACTGCTCCGACCCGCAGATACCACTACCTGTATTAGACCAAAAGCCCAAATCCACCAGCTACCCATCCACAGCTATCCCTACACTATCAACATACAGGGCATAAAGGGAGGGACCAACACAAAGGGACCAATTATTAAACCAGGTTCTAGATATTTGGATGATTTTTCAAAAAATTTTCCATCAGTATTTAAAGGGCTATTCCCGCGAAGACAAGTTTCTTACACGACCCTGTAACTTCTGACTTAGGGTTGGGTGGTTGCAACCTTGGATTTCTGTGTTAGATTGTGCAGATGAGATTTCTGTCTGTCTCTGCTGTGTGACTGTAGCCACGCCCCCTGCCCGGAGCTCAGAGACACAGACACTGATCACTTCCTGTAAGCACTAGTGATGAGAATTACGGCTCTTCTTAGTAAGCTGGCTCATTACGATCCGCTCACCAATAAGAGCCGGCTCTTTTGGCTCCTGAACGGATCCCTGCTAAATATATAATAGAGAGCCGCAGGATAGTCAATCTCCCCACACCACTTTTAACCCAATTTTATTGGGTTAGTGGGGGCATGGTGAGCCATTTAGGGGCGGTGTTTAGTTCACGGAAATGAGCCAGCTCTTTGTGCTGGGTCGTTCGCGAACCACCCATTACTAGTCATAACATGGTGAGCAGAGAAGAGCTCCAAGCTAGAAACTACAAGGAGATAAGTGATCCAGGGGAAGGGGAGGTAGGCACATAGCTGTGAGATGTAGCAGAGCTCACAGTGTAATGGTGTAATGGTCTAACAGCCTCTGTGTAATCATCTCATGCATCTCTGATTTACCTCATCTCTTTCTATGTATAAGATACTAGTACAATGTCAGAAGTCAGAAGAAAGTTCATATACACCTGTACCCTGATAATGTAACCGCATTGTCACCCCACAGAACTAGAACAGAACAGAACTAGAACTACTGGATAATACAGTAATGTGTCTGCTAGAGAGTCCCCGGACCACACCCTGGGATTTTGCACTGAACAGTTAAGGGAGTGATAGGAGCTAAAACAGCAATTAAACTGAATAACATTGTAAATTAAAGGGTCAAATGATATTTATTGTGTTAACATCACTAGGGGGTAGAAAAGTGCTATATCCTACAATTCTCACTCTGATCACTAGGCTTAATAATAGACCAGCTCCTCTACAGATAACAATATCATTACATCACTACTGACAATAGATGATGTCACAGCTTATCTCCTCCTCCCTGTACTATGACCTCTATATAGATAACACTGACCCATCATTACATCACTACTGACAATAGATGATGTCAC
>WNYA01001021.1:0-53411 GCA_019512145.1 Engystomops pustulosus
GGATCTCCTCACACGTGTCTAGTGCACAGGAAGCAGAAGCTGATTGCTAGTCCTGAGCCCGGGCTGACCAAGTGCCAGCAGTATTCAAGCCGTGAGTATAACCTGGAGTATCTACGTTTCGGTAATGAAGATGATGTTCATGAGTCGACTATTGTTGACTTCGTATTTGAATTGCATCTCTTCTACCACCATAGAGTTTCTACCTTCTGGGTATATTACATAGAGACAACCCCCTATCCATAAATACTGGTCATCCGTGTCCCAAGGCCATTGTATAGACATATTGATGAGAGGCTTCATGATTAATGTTCTTATGTGGTGGTGGAGCCCAAAGAATTAGTAATAGGACATTGCAGAAGCTCCCATCAGTGGACGACCTCAAGGTGATCCTTATCGCCGTTGGTACAAGATTATACTGGAGATGAATACTCAAGTGAGGAGGACTCAAATCAATGGGTGTTGTAGAAGACAAGGACTACTCTCCAGAGTCCTGGGCCTTGAGGATCATCCATGTGTTCAGCTCTATGACTGCTTCAGGCCATCGTGTTGTTGGTCATCGTCTTGTGTCCTTACTGTTCTTCCATTTTCTGTTCTCTCATTGACCTCTATGTTGGGTACATAGGGGGCAGTATTATAGTAGTTATATTCTTGTACATAGGGGCAGTATTATAGTAGTTATATTGCTGTACATAGGGGGCAGTATTATAGTAGTTATATTCCTGTACATAGGGGGCAGTATTATAGTAGTTATATTCTTGTACATAGGTTTGCTGGTTACTGGCGATCACCGTGGCCATTTTCTCCTCTTACCTGCTGCATTCCTCCCCTTCAGGCTCCTAGACGCACATTAAAAGTGATCATTTAGACAATACCTGAATACAAAATGGTAAGTGACATCATCACTCCCTACAGAACAAGTTAAAGAAACCCGATTCTAGGGTTTTAAACCTTCAAAGTACTTAAAGTCACCCCCTCTCTCGATAACATGCTGATCCGGGGAGGTCCCAACACTGGGGCCATCCAGGTGTTTTGGCCCCTTACTTGTAAGAATTGGTGGAGACCCCGAGGGGCTAGCCCCCACTAATCATAAAGTGATGGCAGAATATTCTAGTCTTGCAGAATACGCAATGGTAGCAGGAAATCCTGATGACTGCAGCTACTGATGACTTTCCCAGCAGGATAAGCTCATTACTCTGTGTAACCTACAAGTTCCCAGTAGAGGGATAAAGCTTCTGGCCTTGAACAGTAAAGAAGATTTAAGTCTTTAGTTGACTGACCATTTGGATATCCAGAACCATAATCTGAGTCATTTTCCCCCAAATCCTCTAAGAACTTCCATCCCTTTACAACGCGATCCCTGGCAACCTGAGCGAGAGAGAGAAAAGAGGAGTGAAATGACATTATATGAGGTGTAACTATTATCACGTTATGTAGTCAGGTTATTAGACTAGTAAAGAGCAGTGTTAGGCTACAGGGCGCTGTATAATGAGACGTATACTCCTCATATACCACTACAATCCCCCAGCAGCGCCAGGCATAGCCGGCCACAAGTCCTACAAGACACAACCCTGTATAGTGGGACAATGAATGTCTTTGCAGGCACATTGTGTGCTTGAAGGCTGACAGCTCATGGATACCAGTCAGATGTCAATCTTGATAAAAAGATTTGTCCATAGTCTGGTCTAAGGCAACTACAAGGCATTGTGCCATCCCAAAATTGAACCACCATCACAGCAATAGTAAGATTAATCTCTACTTTCTCCAAGTAACACAATAGGCTAGAGGTCCATCCAGTGTACAAGATAGGAACAGTGATGTCTCCCCCTACTGGGCAACACCAGAACATGTCAATTAAAGGAAATCTACCATGAGGAATCTACTGACTTAAAAGATATAGACAGAAGTTTCCCCATATCCAACGTATCCATATAGACCATTTACAATTTTCTAAAACCTGGACTATTTTTAATTTTTAATTTTTTTTTGCAGGCTCATTAGCGGCAGAGGCTACACTGAGTGCAGAGTAGTATCTTAGCGCCCAGGGCTATGGCTACTTCACACACGAGTAGCCCTTCAGATGTGCCTCCAATGCTTCCTGTGAACACTGTGGCACAGCCCATGCAGGCGCATTGGATGCCGGTGAGTCAAAAGCTCAGTGCAACCAGCAGAGGTCCAGGAGCTTTGTGCATGCAGAGCTCCCCTCTGGCCAGTGATGTGCTAGGAGCCACTGCATCTGCATGGGCCGTGCCCCCACATCCACAGGGAGCATGGACAGGCAGGAGGTCAGGTCTGCAGGATCACTTGAGGTGCGTAGAGGCCTTAGCCCAGGGAGCTCAGAGAGGCGACTCTGCATCAAAGTAGCCTCAGCAGCTAATTATCGTATAAATAAAATAGGCTAGGTTTTAGGAAGAGTAAATTAATTCAGAATGATTTTGGAAATCTACAATGTGGAAATAGATTCCTGATAGTAGATCTCCTTTAAAAGACAGGTTGTTGGTAGGACAGAAAGATCATGGCTTATAGCCAACCCTCCAAAATATAGTTCTCAACATACTATAACATATTGTATCTCATAGATAAATCATATAAAGTTCAAAATACTTCTAAATAGAAAGGGGAAAAAAACATTACATTGAGATCTGAGATTTATGCAAAGACTAGACATCCATTTGACCTACTAGGAAAATTGCAGAACCTTTCCTTACCTTTGCACAGATACTCGCTGCACTGACTACAGGAAACAAAGAGTCAGCTTTAGGTTTCACTGTTACTTCTATTCCAGGGAATATTTTCTTTAACTTTTCTTGATACTTATCAGCAGGACCCACTGTATCCACAAATATCTGTAAGGGAAAGGATTCATTAAAAGAAAAAAAAAAAAAAAAAAAAAAAAAAAAAGAGCCTAGATGCTGAAGTCTGTTCGGCTCTACCTTTGGTATTTAACTTTAACACTGCCCCCTATGTACAGGAATATAACTACTATAATACTGCCCCCTATGTACAGGAATATAACTACTATAATACTGCCCCTATGTACAGGAATATAACTACTATAATACTGCCCCCTATGTACAAGAATATAACTACTATAATACTGCCCCCTATGTACAGGAATATAACTACTATAATACTGCCCCCTATGTACAGGTCACGCTATAGAAGGCAAGTGAGGGGGGTAACAACCTCAGGAGAGGTAACTGCTATCAGAAGCAGTGCGGGTAATTAACTCAGGAGGACGGGTCACTGCGTATAGAAGGCAGTGGGCCTAATAACTCAGGAGAGGGTTCACTGCTATTAGAATGGCCAGGTGGATGTCGTGTATGAAACCTCAGGAGTAGAGGGGTCAGCTGCTTATAGAATCGCAGTGGTGGAGTAATAACCAGCGAGCCGCGTAGTCACTGCTATATAATGGACAGATGGTGGTATAAACACTCAGGAGAGGTGAGGCTCACTGCCCTATAGAAGGCAGTGCCGTTAATAACCTCAGGAGCGGGTCATGCATAGAAGCAGCTGGGGTAATAACCTCAGGAAGCAGGGGGTCACATGCTTATAGAGGGGGGGTGGATAATAACTCAGGAGAGGGGTTCCTACACTGATATAGAAGTAGCACGTGGGGGTAATAACCTAAGGAGAGGGGTACCTGATATAGAAGGCGAGTGGTCGGATTATAATAACTCAGGATGAATGAGATGGTCATGCTATAGAAGGCAGTGGCGCGTAAACCTCAGCGAGAGGGCGGTCTACTGCCTACTAGAAGACCGTGGGGTAATTAACATCGGAGAGGGGGTCAATGCCTATAGGGAAGGCAGTGCGTTGTTCTAACCTCAGGAGCAGGACTGCGCGGTCAACACTATAGACGGCAGTGCGGTAGGGGTGGTATATAACCTCAGGAGAGGGGTCACTGCTATAGAAGGCAGTGGTGCTTTGTAATAACCTCAGGAGAGGGTCACTAAGACTATAGAAGGCAGTGGGGTAATAAACCTCTGGAGAGTCGGCGGGTCAATGATAATAGAAGAGCAGGGAGGGTAATAACCAGGAGAGGGGTATAACTACTATAGAAGGCAGCAGTGGGTAATAAACTCAGAGAGCGGTCAATGCTTAGCATGAGCCAGTGGGGTTAATACCTCAGGCGGGGGGTCACTGCTATAAGAGCAGTGGGGTCATAGCTCAGGGGCAGAGGGCGTCAATGCTTATGGAACGCGTAGTGGAGGTAAATAAGCTGAGGAGAGGCAGGTCACTGCTTATATGAGAAGACAGTGGGTGGATGTGGGTAATAACTCAGGTGGAAAGAGAGGGTCACTGCTATACGAACGGATAGTGGGGTAATATAAGCTCAGGAGGAGGGGTCATGTTATAGAGCCAGTGGGATATAACCTCAGAGAGAGGGGTCACTACTAGGAATAGAAGGCCACGTGTGTAATAACCTCAGGCAGCCTGGGTCACTGCTATAGAAGGCAGGGGGTATAACCTAGGATAGGAGGGGTCACTGCATAGAATAGCCAATGGTGACGTATGTAATAACCTCAGGAGAGGGTCAAAACTAGAAGCGCAGTGAGATGGGGCTACAGAACCTCAGGAGAGGAGTCATGCCTATAGAAAGCAGTGGTGGTCATAACCTCAGAGAATGAAGGTGTAAACTACCAAGAAGGCAGTGGGGGGGAATAACCTCACGGAGAGAGCAGGGGTCACTGCTTTATAGAAGGCCAGTGACCGGGTGTAAATAACCTCAGCGAGAGGGGTATATCTAACTACTATAGAATGGTAGTGGGTAAGTGTAACAACCTCAGGAAAGGGCCGTTGAGGATACGGCTCTAGGATGAAGGAGCATTGAGGCCGGTTTTCATGAGGTGCCCAGGCCGTGTTCCCCTCTCCAATTTCTTTTTTTCTCTGGCTGCTGTGTGTATTCAACTTATATTCTTCACAGTGACAGGCTTTCTCTGGCTTTCCCCTCGTCGTGGTGGCACATTAGTGTGGTTGGTATGAATTTGATCTGGCGTTACCCGGGTGGTACTCTAAGTCATTGCGGAATCTTCCTCTCCGTGCCCCTTTGGTAATAACCCCAGGAGAGGGGTCACTGCGTATAAAGCAAGGCACGGTGAGGGGTAATACCTCAGGAGATGGGTCACGCTTATGCAGAAGGCAGAGGGGGTATAATAACCTCAGGAGAAGGGGGTCCACTGCCTATAGACGGCACGTGGTTGTCAATAACTCAGGAGAAGGGTGGTCTCACTGATATAGAAAGCAGTGGTGTGTATGTTGTCGTTGCATGTTGTCTTTGTAATACCTCAGGAGACGGCGGTCACTGCTATAGAAGGGGTGGGGCAGTGGGTAATAACCAGGAGAGGGTCAATGATATATAGAATGCGCAAGTGGTGTAGTTAACTCAGGACTGACGGGTCAACTGCGATAGAAAAGGTGCGGCTCTGTGGGTATAATCCTCATGATGAGGGTCACTGCTTTAGAAAGACCGAGCATGGTTCTCTGTGTATTGTAAAACCTCAGGAGAGGGGCTAAAATACTATGAGAAGGCAGTGGGCGGTAATAACTCAGGAGAGGCAGGTGCACTGCTATAGAAGGCAGTGCGGGGTAATAACCTCAGGAGAGGGTGTACACTACTATAGAATGTGGTGTAGTGGGCGTAATACCTCAGGAGCGGGTCACTGCGAGTAGAAGGACCAGTCGGTGTAATAACCTCAGGAGGAGGTGGTCATGACTATTAAGTAATGGGGGTGGGGGTATATAACCTCAGGAGAGCGGGGTCACTTGCCTATAGATAGGCAGTGGGTGGTAATACACCTCAGCTGAGAGCTGGTCACTAAGCTATACAAGGCAGTGGGGGGGGTGGAGGTAATAACCTCAGGAGAGGGGTCAACGCCTATTTAGAATGCAGTGGGGTAATAACCTCAGATGCAGGGGTCACTGCTATTGAGGCAGTGGATGTATAACCTCAGAGAGGGGTCACTGCCTATAGAAGGCAGTGGGTGTAAAACCTCAGGCGAGCGGGTCAATGCTATTAGAAAGCTAGTGTGGTGTAATACCTCAGAGTCAAGGGGTCACTGCCTATAGAAGGCGCAGTGGGGTTATAATAACCTCAGCGAGAGGCGTCACTGCTATAGAAGACAGTGGTTTTTGTTGTGTAATAACCCTAAGGAGACGGGGTCATGCCTATTAGAACGCAGTGTGGATGTAATAGACCTCAGGTTATTCATGGGCAATGGAGTAACATGACTCCATCTGGCTTCAGTGCAAACTTTACATCTGGAATCTGGACCCCATTTTGCGCATTTTATACTTGGCCGGATCTGCGAAGGATAGATTAATTTATCCACACCCTATATAGCCACATATGTATAAAATACCACCAATATACCAGCTATAAAATCACCACAAGCTAAAATTACCAGCAGATGGAATAACGGCAAGTGCCTATACCGCACCAAAAAAATGGCCAACCATCCACTGCTATGAGAAAATATAATATAAAGTAAATAAGCTGCCTCGCTCCTCTCTCTCTCTGCTGGCACGGTCTGCCCTGGTCTTCACCCCGGTACAGAATTCACAACCTGACATCCTCGACTCTTTGAATTACATCTCCACACTGTGCTCCTAAAAATACCAGTCACTTACCAGGCTCCTGGATAAAAACATTATCTTAATTTACTTACCTACCCTGACTCCCCCACTAGCTTCCTTTCCGTCTCCCATAATGCCAGTGTTGTAAGCCTGCACAGGCACAGAAACATATCGTAGTACTCGGTGTAACTGTTGTCTATGCCGACGTCAATAAGGGTGGCTAAGTCCCATAAACAATTGTATTGCGTCTAGTCTTAAGGGTAGATGGTAGCCTAAAAAAAAGGTTAAGATGTTCGCGGCTAATAAGAGCATAAGGAAGCGGGGTAGCATGTAATAAGATGTTACAGGGGTAATAAGAAAGAGGATCAGGAAGCGCGGTTACTGTAATAGATGGTACAGGGGAGGTGGTGAATAAGGCCGGATCAGGGACGAACGGGCGCTACGTAATAAGATGCTTACAGGGTTAAAAGAGGCCTCAGGAGTATAGGGTTCTACCGTAATAAAGATGTTACAGGCCGATGGTAATTAGGCGAATCAGAGTCGGGTTTACTGTAATAGATGTTACAGGGGTAATAAGAGGATCAGGAGCCGTGCGTTACTGTAATAAGATGTTCAGGGGGGGTGTTGTAAATCAATGCAGTCGATCGCAGAGCCGGAGTTACTGGTGTAATAAGATTTGTTACAGGGGTTAATATAAGAGGACCACGGTGGGGGCCCAGCCGCGCGATTATGGCTAATAAGATTGTTACAGGGCGGTAAGGGTACTAAGAGGGATAGGAAGTCGTCGAGCGGTTACGTATTAAGCATGTTACAGGGGTAATAAGAGGATCAGGAGCCTGGCGTTTGGGTACTGATAATAAGATGCTTACAGGTAATAAGAGCGATCAGGAGCCCGAGGTCGCGTTACTGATAATAAGATGTTGACGGGTATAGCGCGGATCAGCGAGCCGGGGATTACTGTAATAAGAATGCTACAGGGTAGTAATAAGAGGACAGCGAAGCCGGGTTACTAGTAATAAGATGTTACAGGGGCGGATAATAAGCAGAATCAGGAGATCGGGCGGTACTGTAATAAGATGCTTACAGGGGCCTTCCCTGCTTTTTGGGGTGTAATAAGAAGGATCAGAGCCGGGTACTGTGATAAGATGTTACAGAGGGCGTAATAAAGAGGTATCAGGAGCGGGTTACGGTAATAAGATGTTATCAGGGTAATAGCAGCGATCAGAGCCGCGTTCAATGTGCGTTACTGCTATAGATGTTACAGGGGTAATAAGCCGGCGATCAGGAGCCAGGTTCACTATGGTTAATAAGATGTTACAGGAGGTAATAGAGGATCAGGAGCGGGTTACTGTAATAAGATGTTACCAGGGGCATAATAAGAGCGACCAGGAGCCGAAGGGTTACTGTTAATAAAGATGTTACAGCGGGTAATGCGTATTAATAGAGGACAGGAGCTAGTTACTGTAATAAGTGTTACAGGTGTAATTAAGAGGATCAGGAGCCGGGTGTTACTCGTTTCAATAAGATGTTTACAGGGTAATAAGAGGATAGGGCGCGGGTTACTGTCAATGAAGATGTTACAGAGAGGTAAATAAGAGGATCAGGAGCCGGGTACTGTATAGATGTTACAGGGGTTATAATAAGAGAGTATCAGGCGAGCCGGTTATACTGTTAATAAGATGTTACATGGTAATAAAGAATGATCGGTAGCCGGGTACCGTGGTTCTGTTATACTAAGGTGTTACATGGTAATAAGCAGTGGATCAGGAGCCGGGTTACTGTAATAAGATGTTACAGGGTAATAAGAGGATAGGAAGCCGGCGGTACCTGTAATAAGATGCTTACAGGCGGTAATAAGAGCGATCAAGAGCCGAGTCTACTGTAATAAGATTACAGGGCGTCTAATAAGCACGGGATCAGGCGAGCCGGATGTTACTGTCTATAAGATCTTACAGGGCGGCGGTAATAAGAGGATCAGGAGCCCGAGGAGTTACTGTAATATAGATGTACAGCGGGTATAAGAGGATCTAGGAGCCAGGTTATGCTAATAAGCTAGTTACAGGGGTAGTAAGAGGAATCAGGAGGCCGAGTTACATGTAATCGATGTTTACAGGTGTAATAAGAGGATAGAGCGATGGTTATTCTCTGTAATAAGATGCCTTACGCAGGGTAATAAGAGGATAAGGAGCCTGGGTTACCTTGTATAAGATGTTCACAGAGGAGGAATAAGGGGATCAGGAGAGCGGTTACTGTAATACGCATGTTACAGGGGTAAAAGAGAAGACATCATGCGAGCCGGGTTAATGAATAAGCATGTTACAGGGATAGGTTAATAATAGAGGATCAGGAGCCGGGTTACTGTAATAAGATGTTACAGGGTAATAAGCGATCAGGAATTAAATCATTACAGGACACCGGTATGGATCTAATTGCACTATTACGTTGTACCTAATCAGTATTCATTTTCTTCCATATTCTCTTTAGCTATTCCCAGGAAGAACTAGTCTTCCATTGTTCTTCTGGCGCCCCTCCTCTCCTCTTTTATTCTGTTCTCAGTATACTGGATCGCCCTCACACGTGTTCTAAGTGTACAGGAAGCAGAGACTGAATTTGCTAGTTTGAGCCGATAGGCTAGACCAGAGATGACAACATGTATTAAGCCGTGAGTATACATAAAGGAGTATCACGTTCGAGAATCGAAGATGAGTGTTCATGAGTCTGAATATGTGACTTCGTATTTGAATAATGTGCAGCTCTTATACCACCCATAGTAGTTTCTACCTTATGCCCTGTCCTAACTGACTAGAGACAAACCCCCATCCATAAAGACTTGGTCATCCGGTTTGTCCAAGGCCATTGTTAGAGAATATTAGATGAGAAGGCTTCATGTTAATCTTCGATTGGGGTGGTGCCTGAGAGCCCAAAGAATTAGTAATAGGACATTGGCAGAAGCCTACCCCATCAGTGGACGACACTCAAGGTGATCCTTTCGCCGTTGCGCAACAAGGTTATACGCGAGATGAATACTCAAGTGATGAGACGACCCTAAATCAAGGGTTTGTAAGAGAACGACTACTCTCCGAGAGTCCTGGGCCTTGAGGAATATGCATGTGTTCAGCCTATATCGACTGATCAGGCCATCGATGTTGTTGGTCATCGCTATGTGTCCTTACTGTTCTTCCATTTCTTGTCTCTCATTGACCTCTATTCCGTTTGGTTTTAGCACCATGCATACTATTCTCATATATTTCAAATATTTGAACTAAAAGTTTGCTGTCATCGTAATGACAACAAAAACTCAATAGAGTTATCTCTCCTTGAGAAGTTTCAGGTGCATACCCGTTCTAACATCCTGACCCTTTCATCCGACAAAAGTGGGACACTATAACAGTGGCCGCTATTTAGAATTGACATATACATTCTACATGGTCACCCACAACACCGCATACATGTAGCTTGTGATACACTAGGCCGACAAGGCCCAACGCGTCCCAGGGTCCATATTGTTGTGCCCGGCATTGTCATTGGCACTTGATGCCTAAGCCACTAAACACCGCGCAGGAATAGGACCTTGCTACATAAGGGGGGGGCCTTTCTCCCCATGGGCAGTCGCTCAGAACGGACCGGCCTATAGTAGAAAACTTTCCCCAAGAACAATATGTTCGAGAAGATGAATTAATTAAAGAATCTCTGAAGTATCATTATACGGATCAGAGTAAGTTTAGCAGGAGAGCTAGGGCGGTCACATTACATTTGAGCAGGGTTTGGTTTGATCTTGACAAAGTCTTCCTCCTCCCTCCATCCTCCTATATCATAGCTGTTCTCAGGCAGCACATACGAGGCTGATCTTCCTAATGCGCCTTCAAATGGGCCGGCCATATGCAGGGACTTCCTTCTAAGTGCCAAGGTAATTATTGCCCTAGATCACCTCTTTTATGGTAGATTCACATTTGGTGCTTGTTCATAGAACCCGCGTTGGCCTATGGGACATACAGATTGAGATCAGTAGGTATCGGGAAAATTTCACCGAAAGCCTTGGAGAGGAAACCATTCTTTCCATTGAAATTTTTCCCACTTGATACAGGTTATAAACGGCATCACTGCCCAAAAAAGCTGAAAGGTGAGAGAGTCCATGAAACAATGGATCACCAATGGTTATCCGTGGGAAATCGGAATGAGAAAACCAAATTGGAGGTAGTCCATACGCTAAAATGGTGTTTAATGGACACACACCACCCATGGAGCTGCTGAAAAAAAAAACCCCAAAACAACATGTCGTCCACTTTATATGGGGGGGGGGGGGGGGGGGGATGGGGGGCGGGGGACTGGATTCACACGAACCTATGGGCACGGAGATGTATATACGTCCTCCATACACGTAAATGGGCACGCCAGGACGCCCTACGGTAGGGCCAGCATACGTTCCATAAGCCAGTGAGAAAACATAAGACTCACCCTATCTGTCTACCCCGTAGTACGGCAAGCGCCGGCCATATATGGCTATGGAGAGGAGGCCGGTGAAGTGGACAACTCATCCCCGTCCTCCTCGCCCTAGCATACGACGTATCAAAACGCCTTACTCATGAGTGCATGCGTGATGGTGCGAAGGTGAGAAGAGAACATCGTGTGAAATGCTAGCCTAAGGCTGAAGCATTTACACGAAGAGTATTATAAAAAACGGCTGTTGGCTTCCCGTCGGGCGTTTTTTTTTAGGGTACATACGGCACATTCATTTCATTGGACAATATATCTAACCATTTTATATGCACGTTGCTAACACCATATCGTCATTACTAGCCGAATAAAAAAAAACTACCCATATTTTCAGTTCTGTATGCCCTATAGTTTATGGGGACGCTAACTACATTAGGCGTTACATTGAGCATAGCATGCAGTCACGTATTACAGGCTCATACGGGCACAGAAATACAGGCATAGAGACAACACACATACTTGTACTATGGTCACCTGTATGTATAAACATTATTATGAAAGACTCATGCATTCTGTCCCCAGGTGTGACTGGGAGGATGGTTATTCAGGCCGAGTGCAACAAATGTGATGTATCTAGCGGCTCTCCACACATTCCAAGTGGAGTTTCCCCGAGATCTGCTGACTGGAATCCATGAGCTGCCACTTTGTGAGTGGATTCTGTGGAGAATGGTAGTGTTGTACTCATATATAGTTATGTAATGGGAAATATTTACATCTTTTTATGGGGAGAGGTATTAGAAGTTCTTCTTGTACATAGGGGGCAGTATTATAGTAGTATTTCCTGTACCCATAGGGGGCAGTGTATAGTAGTATATCTTGTAATAGGGGGCAGTATATAGTGTATATTCTTGTAATAGGAGGCGATTATAGTGCACTTCCTGTACATAGGGGCCAGTTATTATAGTAGGTATATTCATGTACATAGGGGGCAAGGATTATAGTGTTATATTTCCTGATACATAGGGGAAGTATTATAGTAGTTATATTCTGGTACATAGGGGGACAGTATTATGTAGTTATAGTCTTGACTAGGGGCAGTATATAGTGATATTTCGGTACAGAGGGGCCATTATAGTAGTTTATATTCCTTGTACATAGGGGGGCAGTGGCAGTATTTAGTAGTTAAGTCCTGTACACTAGGGTGGAGTCAGTTATATAGTAGTTATATTTCTTGTAAACAGGGGGCCAGGATTATAGTAGTTATGCTTCGTGTTAATAGGGGGGCAGTATTAAGTAGTATATTCTTAGTACCTAGGGGGCAGTATATAGTAGTTATAATTCTTTACAATGTACAAGAATATAACTACTATAATACTGCCCCTTATGTAGAAGAATATAACTACTATAATACTGCCCCCCTATGTACAAGAATATAACTACTATAATACTGCCCCCTATGTACAAGAATATTATACATACCTCTGTAATTAGTGCACCACTGTCCAGTGCATGCTGTACAAGGCCTATGGCAGTGTCGTGGGATAAGGCATTCAGATTATATTTTGCCCTGGGAGGGAATAAAATGAAATTAATCAATAATGGATGAAAACTATAAAACCATTATCCACAGAGACAAACCCCAGGCACTATGGTAAGTATAACACCGGTCCTTGCTCCGTGCCTTTCATGTATCTGACCCTTACCTTTGCTGCATGCTGGTAGAGATGACATTGGGTGACAGTATATGCACGGCCCAACCAATAAAGTCTGGTGCCCTGTCCAACTTCTCAAACAGTCGCTCCCTCTCAGACTCACTTAAGGTTTTGGAGTCTACAAAAAAAAAAAAAAAAAAAAAAACACAATAAAACATAAAAAATATGAAAACTAATATAATACTACTGCGCGGCCCGCTTCTATGTACAGAAATTAAACGTACATATCAATACTGCCCCCTATTGTACAAGAATATAAACTACTATAATACTGCCTCCCTATGGACAAGAATATAAACTACTATAATTACTGCCCCCTATGTCCAAGACATATAATACATATATAATACAACCTATGTACAGGAATATAACTACTATAAACTGCCCCTTAGTACAAGAATATAACTACTATACTACTGCTCCCATGTACAGGAATATAAAATACTAATAATACTGCCCCCTATGTCAAGAATATAACTACTATAATACTGCCCCCTCTATTAACAGGAATATAACTACTATAATACTGCCCTTTATGTACAGAATATAACTCTTAATATAAGACTCTGCCCATATGTACAAATACGAACTTATAATAATGCTGCCCACTAGTACAAAGAATATAACTAATATAATACTGCTCCCTATGTACAAGAATATAACTACTATAATACTGCCCCCTTGTACAAGAATATAATACTATAATACTGCCCCTACCCTATAGTACAGGAGAATATAACTACTATAATACTGCACCCTAAGTACAAGAAATAACTACTACTATAATACTGCCCCCTACCCTAGTACAGGAATATAACTACTATAAAATATGCCCCACCTATGTACAGGAATAGTATATAAACTACTATAACACTGCCCCTATGTCATGACGGACTATAACTACTATAACATGCCCCCATTGTACAGGAATATAACTACTATAACACTGCCCCCTCATGTACAGGAATAAACTACTACATACTTATAACACTCTGCCCCCTAGGTACAGGAATAACTACTATAATACTGCCCCCCTCGAGTACAAGAAAAACACTAAATACTGCCCCTCTATGTACAGGATATATATATACTACTATAATATTGCCCCCTATGTACAGGAATATGAACTACTATAATACTGCTCCCTATGGACAAGAACTATAACTACTATAATACTGCCCATGCCAGACAGGAATATAACTACTATTAATGCCCCTATGCAGCCAGGAATATAACTCTATAATACTGCCCCCTATGTACACAAGAATATACTACTATATATAATACCCCAGAAAGAAATAACTACTATAAAACTCCCCCCATGTACAAAGAATATACTACTATAATACTGCTCCCTATGTACAAGAATAAATATAATATCTTAATACTGCCCCCTATGTACAAGAATATATCTACTATAATACGCCCCCTCTCCTACTTGCCAAGAATACTTATAACTTACATATTAATAACTGCCTCTCTCCTATGTACAACAAATATAAACTACTATAATACTGCCCCCATGTACAAGAATTAAACTACTATAATACTGCCCCCTTGTACAGGAATATAACTACTATAATACTGCCCCCATTGTACAAGGAATATAACTACTATAATACTGCCCCCTATGTACAGGAATATAACTACTATAATACTGCCCCCTATGTACAGGAATATAACTACTATAATACTGCCCCCTATGTACAAGAATATAACTAATATAATACTTGCCCCTCATATGTACAAGAATATGAACTACTATAATACTTGACCCCCAATTGTACAAGAATAATAACTACTATAATACTGCCCATGTACAAGAATATAACTACTATAATACTACCCCCTATGTACAAGAATATATCTACTATAATACTGCCCCTATGTACAAGAATAGAACACTAAATATACTGCCTCCTATGTACAAGAAATGTAACTACTATAATTACTGCTCTCTATTGTACAAGAATATAATACTAGAATTACTGCCCCCCTTAGTACAAGAATATAACATACTATTAATACTAGACAAAAATATGTACAAGAATAGAAACTAATATAATATGCCAAACTATGGGTAAAGGATATAAACTACTATAATTACTGCTATGTGAACAGGAATTATAACTACAGGCAGAGTCACGGTGGTTACATACAAGATAGGGGACTGTAGGTTTGTTCTAATTGAATTTTGTATGTAAGTCGAAAATGTATAGTTTTTCATTGTAGTTCCCGACAATTTTTTATTTGCCCCTGAGTGAGAGCTAATCAGTGGTTTCCATAGGAATGAGTTTCAAATTATATTTTTTGCTGTATATTATGTATGGACCACGAAGGAAGAATATCATAAATTCATTGCAGACAATTTTAACGACTTATTTGCAGGGTTGGGACACTATTTTTTAAAGGACTCCAGAGAGCTTAATATGAGCTTTACCGCTCTCCTCCTATCACTGGCTAAAACTGGCAGAGGGAGGGACTGACGGTGAACTAGTTGGTTGGGTTTTAGGGTCTGTGTGTCGTTTGTTGTTTTTTTATTTTGTTCTAAGTAGGGACCGAGTTTCGTCCTGTGTACTATAATACTGCCCCCGTAGTACAGGAATATATAACTATATAATACTGCCCCGTAGTACAAGGAATATGAATTATAACTATAATACTGCCCCCTAGTACAAGAAAAACTACTATTAATACTGCCCCCCCCTATGTAAAGAATATAATACTGACAAATACTGCCCCCTAGTACAAGATAGAACACTATAATACTGCCCCCTATGGTACAAGAATTAGAACTACGATAATACTGCCCCTACTATGTACCAAGATAGAACACTACTAATAATGCCCCCTATGTACAAGAATTATACCTATATTAATACTGCCCCTACGTACAGGAATATAAACTACTATTAATACTGCCCCCTTATGTACAAGAATATATCTACTATAATACTGCCCCTATGTACAAGAAATATAACTGTATAATACATGCCCCCTTAGTACAAGAAATAACTGCATTATAATAATGCCTTCCTATGTACCAAGAATATAACTACTATAATACATGCCCCCATGTACAAGAATATAAGTACTATAATACTGCACCTTATGTACACAGAATATAAACTATTAAATACTGCCACTCTGTACAAGATTATATACTTCCTTAATACTGCCACCATTACAGGAATATAAACACCTAGTAATACTTGCCCACTCCTATACAAGAATATACAAGGCTACTATAATACTGCTCCCCTAATATACAGGAATATAACTACTATATACTGCCCCCTATGTACAGGGATATCAACTTACTAATAATAATGCCCCTATGTACAGGCATATAACTACTATAATAATGGCACCATGTACAGGATATAACTACTATAATACTGCCCTATGTACAGGAATAACTACTATACATACTGCCCCATGAAGGAATATAAACTTACTATAATATGCCCCCTAATGTACAGGAATATAACTAATATAATACTGCCCCCTATGTACAAGAAGTATAACTACATAATTACTTCTCCCCATAGTCAGGAATATAAATATATAATACTGCCCCTATGTAGAAGAATATAAGATATATGCCTGTACGATATATGATAACACTGCCCCTATGATACAAGAATATAAATACTTATAAACTGCCCCTATGTCAAGAATATAAACTACCTCGATATACTGCCCCTATGTACAAGAAATAGAACACTATTATACTGCCCCCTATGTACAAGAATATAACAATATAATTACATGCCCATATGTAAGAATATAACTAACTATAATACATGCCCCTCAAGTTACACATAGCCTATGTACAAGATATATACACTATAATTACTGCCCCTATGTACAAGAATATTACTTAATACTGCCCCGATGTACAAAGATATAATACTATATACTGCCCTCTATTGTCAGGATCTAAATTACTATAATACTGCGTCCTTTACAGAGAAAAACTACTATAATACTGATCCCTATGTACAAGGAATATAAATACTATAATACTGCCTCCTATGTAGAATATAAAATACCGACAGGTATAATTACTAAAGATGCTACGTAAACATAATACTGACTTAACGCTCCCTTGTACAAGTATCTGATACAGATGAATATAACTAATATAATACATGCCCTCCTATGTACAAGAATATAACTACTATAATACTGCTCCCTATGTACAAGAATATAACTACTATAATACTGCCCCCTATGTACAAGAATATTATTCATACCTCTGTAATTTGTGCACCACTGTCCAGTGCATGCTGTACAAGGCCTATGGCAGTGTCGTGGGATAAGGCATTCAGATTATATTTTGCCCTGGGAAGGAATAAAATGAAATCATCAATAATGGATAAAAACTATAAAACCATTATCCACAGAGACAAACCCCAGGCACTATGGTAAGTATAACACCGGTCCTTGCTCCCTGCCTTTCATGTATCTGGCCCTTACCTTTGCTGCATGCTGGTAGAGATGACATTGGGTGACAGTATATGCACGGCCCAACCAATGAAGTCCGGCGCCCTGTCCAATTTCTCAAACAGTCGCTCCCTCTCAGACTCACTTAAGGTTTTGGAGTCTACAAAAAATTATTATATAAAAGAAAAAACATAAAAAACATGAAAGACAACAATATTTCCATATGATGCAATTGTCTCAGAGCTGGTCACTGGAGACTAGAGGCCCGTGGCGTCTCCCATACACTGTACACAGAACATAGGGGAGAACCTCCATTACTCTCTACCTCTCTCAGTAGCATCAGCAGGGTCATATAGGATATTACAGGGAACTGCTGCCCTCTACTGCTGCGTATACAACACGCTCCAAATTATTATGCAAATACTGCTTAATTATGGATTTACATTGTCAAAATCTTGCCATCTCCAAAATTCTAACCTTCACAGTACAGGCAGTCCCCAGGTTACGTACAAGATAGGTTCTTTAGGTTTGTTTTTAAGTTGTATGTAAGTCGGAACTGTATATTTTATCATTGTAACTCCGCCCAAAATATATTTTGGTCTCTGACATTTGGATTTTAAAACTTTTGGGTTATCATAAGAAGCAGGAGTAACAATAAAGCTTCATTACAGACACCTGTGATCCCTGTTACAGCTGATTATTGTAGCCTAAGGCTAAAGTACAATAAATTACCAATATCCAGAGGTCCGTTTGTAACTAGGGGTCGTATGTAAGTCGAGTGTTCTTAAGTAGGGGAGTGCCTGTATCGTATTGAACAACGTATTAATCCAAACAATTAAAACACAAAATTATTCTTATCCCTGAACCGGAATTAGTTCAAAATTCTTGAATTATTTCCATGGCTCTAGGAATTGTCCCCTAGGCACAATAATATGTCGTCTGTGAAACACGCCCCGTTCATTGAGTGCCAGATGCAAATGACATTTATTTTATTTTCCCAAATGGTCGATGCGAATGACAGTCCGTATAATAAAAGTCATCACCCAGTAGATTCTTCAAAATGTTGTAAAAAAAATGCAGTTCCAAAACATTTTATAGGTTGCAAAAAAACTAAAAATTGTCATTTGTTGAATTTGCAGCATTAGGAGGTCACATTCATTGAAATCCAAACCTATTTCAATCCAAAACCTCCTAACAGGGCTTAGTCATAACATAGGAAGCTTCCGTGATATCACATTCACAACTCCTGCATCCTTTGAACTTGTGAGGTTTTTGGAGAGTTTCTGCTTGAATTTCTTTGCACAATGTGGGAATCTCCTCCCAGAGCTGCTGTTTTGACGTGAACGGCTCCCACCTTCATGTCTCTTTTGGTTGAAAATACTTTAAAGGTTCTCTAAAGTCCGTGGAAGATGGCGGCCACACCAAGAGATTCTCTCCTTTCTATGCCCATAGCAGCCAATGATTTTGCTTTTTGTATCATAGAAGAAAGTGAATAGTCAGAAACGCTAAATACTCTGCCAAGGTCATTTTCACATTTTCGGGAACCCTAAAGTGGGTACCAGCTGTCTCCCCATAAGTCCACCTCCTTGCTGATGTCGCAGCCTAATTTGGACTTGGTGATCATCCACTGCTCTGTCCGTCCAGACCATCCAGGGTTGCACGACTCATCAGCAAACAAGACCATTTAAAAATTAGTCTTCATGTATGTCTGGGCGCACTGCAACCTTTTCTGCTTGTGATCACTGGTTGGGGTGGCCGAGTAGTTGGTTTATGCACCACAGCAAGTCTTTGAAGGATACTACAACTTTAGGGCCGCAGGACTGCGGAGGCGCCAGCCTTTTGTTTGAGCTGCTATCATTTTTAATATATTCATCATTTTTTTCCAGAGGTCAGCAGAGTTCATTCCTTCCAAAGTACAATGAGTTTGCTAGCTCCCCCTGGTGATCAAACCAGAGAAGTGTCACTAGGTTTTTGTTTTTTTTTTTTAACTAGTTCATCTTAAAGGAAACCTACCACTTAAAAATGACATGTATTAGCCAAAACTACCTTGCAACAGCTCCGGGTGAGCTGATGCCGGAGCATATCTTCACTATTTGCATAAAGCGCTGTAGCCCGTGTAAAACATTTTTAAAAGTTATGTTCAAACCCCCCTTCGGTGCACCACTATATAGCCGGGCGCACCAAGCGAGTGCTTTATTATGAAATGCCGGAGAGCCGGTGACGTCACCGAGCTCTCGGGCACACTTGCGCCTGCGCAACTTCGTGTGTGAAGCCGGCCATGGTGCGCCGAGCGTGTACCACCGTGCGCTGAAGCTGCTTAGAATATAAGGATTAAAACCATGTTAAAAAAAAACATTACAGCGCTTTATTGAAATAACAGAGATATGCTGGTGCAAGGAATTGGAGGCTTATAAGTAAGATTGTAAAGTGGTAGGTTTCCTTTAATAATGTGGAACATCCTTCTTAGGCTGCACATTTTTGGCCCGTTTTTAAGCAGTCCATCCAAAACGCATCAGTTTTTGAAAGGTTTTACCAATTATCTTAATTAAAACTGGTCAAAAACGCATGCGTTTTTTGAAGGACTGCTTAAAAACGGTCCAAACACGCATTAAAAATGCCATGTGTGACCACAACCTTATGTATTTTTCCTTTAATTGGGCTTCCAGGGCAAACCAATTATCACAGGTATCTGAGATTTATTTCACTCATCCGAAAAGCCCTCGGACACAGTACCATCCACGATTTCCATTGAAAAACAAAAAATGTAATCTTTATGACACATAAATCCAATATGCATAATTATTTGGAACATGTTTTAAAAAGCACTTAGGTCGGCTGAACAAGAATGTGTGCATCCTGTGGACATTGGACCATCCTCCAGCCTGATCCCATGGACTGCACAACTTGCATAACACAGAACTATCATGCAAGGATGTTCTGTCTGTCAGCATAACTGACATGTAATGCAGGTAATGTATTAAGTAACATTGCCGGCGTTGCATTTCTGAAAACAGATGGGTAGAACAGGCCTCAGTCTTTGCTTTTTCTTGCCTGTCTCAGTAAGCCAAGTTCCTGCTCCCCCTCTACAGATTACTATGTAATTGAAAACTCAGTTACCATGTAACAGTCAGTGCCCCTCCAATCACCTTCATGTTTTTTACCATTATACTACATTTGACATTTCAGGCAGATTGAAGGGGGTTTAGGGTCCTTTGTGGCCCGTGGTAGACAAACCATTTTTGGTGCATTTTAGAAGTGTTATTATATTGTCCGCCTGTTTCTTTGTTGAGTAATGTTCCCATTGGATGCAGGGACTATACTTTGTGCTATAAATATAGGTAGTACCGGTCTTTTTCTTCTCGGTTTGATGACATCATATCGTATGACTTGTTTTATGGTTAAAGTGCATGGGGTTGACACACACTCACAGCCATGGATTACAGTGGGAGCATTTCTGTGGTGGGAGGGACATAACGTAGCGTAAAGGAGAACATCACGTCACCTGCAACTTTTAGGTCCTCCAGATCTTTCTTCCGGGAAACAGGACAATAACAGATGCCGTACACCATAGGACCTGCACAGGGGAGATCATGGCACATGTTAAATTCCTCTAATTCAGAATAAGGTTAAAAACATTTCCCCAAAACCTCTTAAAACTTTAAAGGAAATCTACCATCAAAATACAGCATGACAACCCTGAGGCACTTACTTATAGATCCAGGCACCATGACTGTGGTAGTCTTCTTTTATTTGGCCTTTCTTCTAAAATAAATGTTTATAATTATGCCAATGAGCCTGAAGGTTACCCGAACCCCCCATGCTGCAGTTTTACAGGCTGTTACACTGTCTCCCCTTCAGCACTAAGGCCGCGGTCACACGTACCGCTAGACGTCCGTACCGCTAGCGTCGCGTTATGACGGCCGCCTAGCGGTACGTGTGACCGCGGCCTAACCCACCCCCCACTGATATCTCACTGCAGCAGAGGGAGTCTCAGCACACAGTGGGAGAGGTTCCTGCACAGTGTAACAACCTGCAAATCTGTAACTTAGAGGGGTCCAGGTAACAACCCCAGGAGCCCTTCGGGCTTGTTGGCATAATTTTAAAAAGTTGATTTAAGAAGAAAGGAGGCCACGGGTATGAAACATAAAAGATTACCAGTGTCACGGTTCCTGGATCTACAAGTAAGAGAACATTCAGAAGGATCCTTGGCAAGCACATGGCTACATGGCTGGAAGGAGGAGGAGGGCCGAGACTTGTACCCCAAGTGTAGGTGGTTTATAATGATGGATTTCAAGAAATAAGGACAGTTACATATCACCATCACATTCTGAAAACCATCACTGTTTAGGTACCCACATAAGTGTTTTCTTCGGTTTCCCACCTCTAGGGTGCATGGAAAATATCAAAGAAGTTTTCACTGTAGACATATCCCCACAGGTTAGTGGACAGTGGTCTGATAGCAGGGACCTATGATAAGGGGGGGTCTACAAGTGTCCAACAATAAAGGTGCACATACTTGTCACACACTTATGGGATAATCAGTAATCAATACCTCATAAAAGTGAATGGAGAGGTGGTCATTCAGAAAGGGATCATACAGACCCTCATTCTTACATTCATGGAGGGACCCAGCAATCACACACCAAAAGCTTGTTGAGCAGACCTTAGGTTTTCGCTCGGCCTGCATGACCTGGCCAATCATTGTCACGACTGGTAGCTATGGGTATCAATTTACCATATTGGCTGTTTGGTCACCAGTCTGACAATATGTCTGGGTCACGCAGGCCGAACCCGGAACATCAGGTGCGCTCATCTCCAAGTCACCTAAAGCCTCCTACTTATTAGGCCACGGTCACACGCACCGCTAGGTGTCCGTTAATAACGCGAGCGCACAGGGGTAGGTCTTCGGCCCGAAAGCACATGCATTTCCAGGGAAAAGCATGCGATTGTTAAGCCAATCGCATGCGTTTCTCTGGAAAGGAGGACCTCCCCCTGTGCACTAGTGTCGCATTATGAACGGACACCTAGCGGTACGTGTGACCACGGCCTTACTGAGGAAAAACAATCAATTCAGCGCCCGTACCCAGAGGTCACGTGACCAGCGGGCAACATGGCAGCCACTTAGTAACTGAACTGGTCTCCCAGTGCAATCAAATCCCCACGTCCAGCCTGGGAATAAGAAACCTGATTGGCCGGTTACAGATTATTGTGTCAGTCCATGGCGCCCCCTTTGGCGCAGAGCCAGCACAACCTGGATTATTTTCATTCCAAACCACACACTGAAAGACTAAAATAGCATTCCTCCTCAGCGTTATGTTATGCTAATGGCCGCTCACCCAGCACGGGCCCCCTGCCGGCTTCATCTATGCCCAGGCAGCAGGGCTCCCCCTTACACGGCTCCGGTACCGCAGACGACAGGAGACAATTTTGGGAATTGTCCCGCTCGAACTTGTCCAGATCCATGATGACATAGACAACGCCACTTCCGGCAACATGCAGCTCGGCGCCAAAATTACGTCAGCCAATCAGAGCGGCCCGCATGTCAACTAGCTTTATTAACAGCTCGGAAACTGAACACGTCACACTGGGCGCTGCACGGTGCGTGAATATGTACAGACGTGTCGCGCATCATGTATCACTGTAGTGTGACATCTATAATAGTGACCTATATAAAAAGTACCACCTGTGATAGTGCCCTGTGTGAAGTAACAGTGCCCCATGGCGTTTTTAGTGCGTTTTTTCATAGGGTTTTTGCATCCTTGGTTCACACAATGCGTTTTTGACACATTTCAAAAGCTGCAGCCTTGATCACACGCTGAGGTTACATTGTGTTTCCACTACATCTGCTAAAATGCAATGAAACCTCGGCATGTGATCCAGGTTGAAGACTTTGGAATCCATCAAAAATACATTACAAAAAAACACGACGCAAAGCATTGTGTGAATGCGCCCTAAAACGCATCAGTTTTGTATACTGTTTTTTTTTTAATTAATTTTATGGATAAAGTGCCTTAACTTTGTGTTTTATCCCTTGCATTTTCTTCTGTCTATTTTAAGAGGTATTTTTTTTTTTTTTTTTAACGCATGTACAAATGGATGCTAGCGGACATTATTGCAAGTCTATTGAAATCAGGGTGTGATCACGTGTTGTGTTTTGGTTGCAACAGCTGAGGAGAGGTGATTTGCCTATTTACATTTTTGTTAACATTTTCGTTTACTTAATGCAATGTAAACAATACATTAACAACCAGATTTTGACCCCCCCCCCTTCCCCTGAGTAACAATGTCTGCTGATAAAGGGTTACATGTCCTCCCCATATCACCTAAAATTAGCTGTCAGTGGGGCCCTGTACCTTAATTACAGATACCTTTCTGGGGCCGCGGTCACGCGTACCGCTAGGCGTCCGTTCATAACGTGACGCTAGCGCACACGGGGCGGACCTCGGCCCGAACACACATTAGTTTCCAGAGAAATTCAGGCCAAGGACCTCCCCCTGTGCGCTAGCGTCACGTTATGACGGACGGCTAGCGGTACGTGTGACCGCGGCCTAATATGCAAATTAGCTTTTGTGACTGTCCTGAGAGAGAAGAGTCAGAGATACCAGTAACCCACATCCCAATATTGTGACTAACAGCTCTGTGTCTCCCTGCTCTACCTCCTTTCCCGACTATCTCCCATTTGCGGCGCATTTAACAGGGGTTTTCAGCGCACACAATCGGATTTTGCCGACTTGAATGCAACACAAATGAGGGGCGTGTCAGTAGGAAAGCGACACATGCAGGATATCGGGCCACGATCCTAGTGAATTATGGCGGACTTCATCCTCTAGTCCAGTGGTGGCGAACCTATGGCACGGGTGCCAGAGGTGGCACTCAGAGCCCTTTCTGTGGGCACTGAGGCCATCACCCCAGGACAAAGTTCACAAATCAGGACCAAATCTTCCTGCAGTCCCAGGCATCTGCTCTCAGTGCTATTTTAAAGCGACACTTCATTGACTGTTTGAAACTGTGGGAAAAATGAAAAGGTTTTGATAGAAGATCTTTGGAGGTCATCCTGTTGTGCCTCAGACACCAAGATGTGGAAGAACAGGTAGCAATAAGTTACTGCTTAAAATTCCATGTTGGCTCTTCACGGTAAATAAGTGGATTTTGGTTGTTGTTTGGGCACTTGGTCTCTAAAAGGTTCGCCATCACTGCTCTAGTCACTAGTCATCCTCGTCATGTGACCAGTGACATCACTGCAGGTCCTTTAGCCTTCTAAGAATAGCAAACTGTACACCATGTATGTGATTACATGAAATCACAGCAGCCTCCATGGAGGATGGAGAAGAGTAGAAGTTAATGGAGGCAGCTGTGACTTCATGTGGTCAGATACATACATGGGGTACAGTTTGCTATAATTAAGAGGCTAAAGGACCTGAGATGATGTCAATCTGGTCACATGACATGACCAGTAAGGAAGGATTAGAAGGGAGGGGCCGGCCTAGCAGGAACCGTTTTTGGTCCGTTTTTAAGCAATCCGTTAAAAAACGCATACTTTTTTTTAAACGCATGTGTTTTTTGAAAATCATCCGTTTTTGACATGTTTTCTGAATTTGCGCAATAAAAAAAGGACAAAAACGCAGTGCTTAAAAACGGTTTCAAAACGCCATGTGTGGCATCACCCTTAAGGAGATTGCACTGTTTCGGACGCGATCTTGCGTACTGTCAGCCATGTTAGATCAAGGAAACATTTTAGCTGACCTCTGTCCAGTTAAATGTCATGATTCAGCCATTTTTGTGTAACCTGTCTGTAAAAAAGTTTCTCCTTGACACTTGTTATAGATGATTGTTCTCCTCCTTATCTTGTTCTCTAGCATTGTTTATCTCTTGTTTTGGTTAGTAAGAAGCTTCTGGAGACATTCTCTGTACATTCTGTAGTGTAAATATGTCTGTGAACAAGGCCTATTAACATTTTCCCAGAATGTGCTGGTGAATTCATTATGGCCAATAGCATTGCAGTATTCTATTCACCCCTCTTTGATGACTCTTCGGTCCTTTTTTGATATACGGCGAGGGGCCCACCTGCCATTAGGCGAGATGAGAATCTCACCTCAGGCGGCGCGCCTCCTCCTGAACAAGGGGGCGGCACCAAGGCTCCCTGTGGCAGTCGTCACTGAGCTGCCACCTGCCCCTTCTGCCAGCCGACACAGAGTTCCTGACCGGCACGCACCAAGCTCCCACCGGCCGCCCGGCACCGAGATCCCGTACGGATGCCCTCAGCCAGCAACTTTCTACCGCCCGGGCTCTGGCCGCCAACCCCCCTGCCTGCCGAAACTGAGGTGCCGACCATCCGTCAGCCGGAACCATGCGATTGCCTGCAGGTCGGCACCATTCTCCTGCCCGCCCCCGGGACAGAGCTTCCAAGCGCCCGCCTGCCCGGCACCGAGCTCGTGCTATGAATTTTATACTACATGGTGGTACTCTGTATGCATTTTATACTACATGGTGGTACTCTGTATGCATTTTATACTATATGGCGGTACTCTGTATGCATTTTATACTACATGACGGTGTGTTGTATGCATTTTGCGTTGCTTTATTTTCACACCAAACCAATATGATTGTATTCTGGTTTGCTGGACACTCCCAGATATAGATTACATATAGGGGGGGGGTCTCTCTATGGCTCGCCTCAGGCCGGAAGGAAGGCTAGGTCACCCGTATACGAGTGTGGTTGTGAAATAAAAACGTGGGAGAAGATCTTTACATACACTAAAGAGACGAAGTGGGTCTTGGGTTTGATCTCTCCTCCATCCTGGTACCCGGGATACCATGAAAGGGGTTTAATTTGAAAGTCACCTGTTACAACATGATAAGGCGGTAAGCCCTAGATAAAATCCTTAACATAGATAAAAGTTGATTTATGTGGATGTAAGCACGAAAA
This sequence comes from Engystomops pustulosus, assembly GCA_019512145.1. Taxonomy (NCBI): domain Eukaryota; kingdom Metazoa; phylum Chordata; class Amphibia; order Anura; family Leptodactylidae; genus Engystomops; species Engystomops pustulosus. The sequence goes on from WNYA01001021.1 coordinate 26,095, forward strand.
CAATTTTAGCTAAACTAAAGAGGGCGTCAGTCCGGTTTAGAAGCTTATAGGAACCTGTCACTGGCTGTATATGTGCAAATGTGCTGACAGGTTCCCTTTAAGTGCTGTCACTAGAGAACAGAGGAGGCCATTACAGTTATGTGGCTGTTGCTAGGTAACACACCACTGGCGATTGTTTTTGTAACGTTTATTGTATGGCTCAAGCGGCCCAGACTGCTCCGGTGTTTTGTGTTGTAATAATAGAAAAAACAGGATTAATATACAATGCATCCCGCATTGTCTTTATAGCGATATTATATGGCGGAAGGAGGAAGATAAGTGACAACAGCAGCAGCAGCACCGCCATCATAGGAGCCAATATCTACAGATCTGATTGGCTGTTATCAATTTGATATGTATCACGGTTTTCATTGGTTATGTGTATAGTCTAATGTCTTATACGGTGGATCTGAGGGCCTCTTTCCAAGATTGGTTTTGCAGTCACATAGAGTCTGGATACGAGCAGGTGCCGGTCACAGGGGTTGGCCGGGAACGGTTGCCCTGGGGCCCCCACCACTTTGCCCTCTAAAAGGGACCACCCACACATGCAGACCGCCACAAATCAAGAACAGTATTGTATTTGGCTCCAGGCTCCCAGGAGCCGAATCACCGAGATTGTGCCTGACTTTCGTCATGGGCAGAGTGGGGAACAATGTGATTCCCTGCTCTCTCCATAGACGTGAGTGAACAACAGATGGCAGCGCCCAGTAGCAGGCGCTTTGCCCATCTTTGTTACCATCCGATATCCACCGGACCACCGCGAGGGAAGATGAGGGGCGGCGCATCAGGGGACATGATGTATGTGTGAGTACCAATTTAGTATTTTATCATAAGGACTGTATTTATTATAGTAGGGGGGGGTTGTTTAGTATAGCAAATACGGAGTTATGCAAATAATGGGAGCTGAATCATCTGGACTAGTTTTTATAGGTTTGTTTGTTTTGTATATTAGTTAGTTTAAATGAGGTGGGCTGTATTAGTTTTTAGTTATTTTGGGGGACTATATAGTTATATAAGGGGGTTCTTGATATCATGTATTATAGGGGGTTTCTGTATTAGTATTATAAGGGACCGTATATAGTTATTATAGGGGGACTGTATAAAGTTATTATAGGGGGTGTGATATATATCTATAGGGGGCTGGATATAGTTATTACGAAGGGGGACCTGTAATATAGTTATTTAGGGGAACTGTTATATAGTTATTATAGGGGGGACTGTATATAGTTATTATTGGGGGCTGTATGTAGTTATTATAGGGGGACTGTATATAGTTATTATAGGGGGACTGTATATAGTTATTATAGGGGGACTGTATGTAGTTACTATAGGGGGACTGTATATAGTTACTATAGGGGGACTGTATATAGTTACTATAGGGGGACTGTATATAGTTATTATAGGGGGACTGTATGTAGTTACTATAGGGGGACTGTATGTAGTTATTATAGGGGGACTGTATGTAGTTATTATAAGGGGTGTATATAGTTATTATAGGCGGCTGTATGTAGTTACTATAGGGGGCTGTATGTAGTTATTATAGGGGGGTGTATATAGTTATTACAGGGGGACTGTATATAGTTTCAGGATTTGGGATCAGTGGTTCCTCTGGACCACCGCGGGACATGATGGTACCAGCCAACACCTGGGACCGGAGTCTAAGTGTCACCTGGTCTTCACCAGAGCCCGCCGCAAAGCAGGTTGGACTTGCTGCGGCAGGGTGCCACGAGAACGTTCCACAGGTGCGACTAGTGAGGTACCTTCACGGAAGGACTCTGGTAACACAGGCACACGGAGGGACTCTGATAACACAGGCACACGGAGGGACTCTGGTAACACAGGCACACGGAGGGACTCTGGTAACACAGGCACACGGAGGGACTCTGATAACACAGGCACACGGTGGGACTCTGGTAACACAGGCACACGGAGGGACTCTGGTAACACAGGCACACGGAGGGACTCTGATAACACAGGCACACGGTGGGACTCTGGTAACACAGGCACACGGAGGGACTCTGGTAACACAGGCACACGGAGGGACTCTGATAACACAGGCACACGGAGGGACTCTGGTAACACAGGCACACGGAGGGACTCTGGTAACACAGGCACACGGAGGGACTCTGGTAACACAGGCACACGGAGGGACTCTGGTAACACGCAGGAATATTGCAGGGGAGCTTTCACAATGGCATAGGCACACAAAGATCCGGCAGGGGACACAGGAAGGGGCAGAAATTATAAAGTGGAAGTGGGCTGGCCCTTTAAATTTTCGACAGCCGGCGCACGCCCCCTAGGAGAGACAGGGATCGCGGGAGTACCCGTAACATATAGTGATTGCAGGGGGAGCTGTATATAGTGATTGCTGGGGGAGCTGTATATAGTGATTGCTGGGGGAGCTATATATAGTGATTACTGGGGGAGCTGTATATAGTGATTGCTGGGGGAGCTGTATATAGTGATTGCAGGGGGAGCTATATATAGTGATTGCTGGGGGAGCTGTATATAGTGATTGCTGGGGGAGCGGTATATAGTGATTGCTGGGGGAGCTGTATACAGTTGCAACATCCCCCACCGGGGCCTAGCCTTTGAAGTGAGGCCGGTGATAGCCGTGGCCCCCCGTTTACCGCGGAGTTGTCTGTCTGGCGTTTGCGGCCTAAGCCCACCGCTATTGTTCACGGTGCTTGGTACGGGGGAACCGCGGCTGTCCTAACAGACCTGAGCTCTCCAGTCGGGCTGTGTGTTCGCAAGAAATGAATTGAGGGAGAGGCTGCTATAGTACAGGAATCCATCCCGTGGCACCCCCTTAATGTTCCCGGTGCTGAGTCCTCCTGGGGGATGACCCGGGTGACGGGGATTAGGGTGGATTTTTGTAGTAGTAGACGGACCACGACCGAGACAGAGGTTGAAAAAACCAACTTACAGTTCGTTTATTCGCAAACACCGAGAGTTGCAACTGCAGAAGCAAACGATGTCTTTAACAGTTGGATTACTGGAGAGGATTTTGGGAGCCAGTGAGCTATCACAGCGAGATTTCACCAGCCTTTGATGTAAGAGCTGCTCGGGAGGTCAGCTGTGTCCTTAGAGGATGGCTTCAGCGCGGTCCGGACTTACTCCTCAGGTAATCCATCCCTTGAAGGTAAGGAATGATACCCCTGTCCGCCTCTTTCCATTCCTCACTACAGCTACCTTAGTCTAGCTTCCGACTTCAGGCAGAACCGGGCACGGCTCCCCTGCACTGGTCTGGTATGCAGAGTCTCCTGAGCTGCTGCTACCTAACCTACTTCTGCTTATTCATGTTCCTGACCCAGATGGCCTGACTAGGACCGGTCCTCTCCTCTCCTCGAAGATGATTTCTCTCGTAAAATGAACTGCCTACTGGGAATCCTCCAGAACATTCTGGCTAGGGGGGTTTTATACCTCCCTTTGGTCAGTGTGGTGGCTGCTCCTCCATTACCTCTCAGTGCACAAAGACAGGATGTCACACAGACATTTGTGGACATAATTACATCACATAATTTACTCGCGCCTTGCCAGTGCGGATTAACCAACTGCAATTTCCACTTTTTCCTTTGCCTATAGACCTATGTAGTGCAATGTGGTGTTACCTACAGGTGGGAACGTATTCCGCAGCAGCTACCACCGTGAGCTCGCCATTAGTGCCATGCGGCGAGGTTGGTTTGCCGATAACGCACCCGCGCGGACAATTGAAGAGCGCCGCCCCTCCTCCCCCGGCTCAGCTTACAGTATGGTTGGGGACATCCAGAGGGGTGGGCTAAGGGCACTTCTAGTTAATTGCAGCTATCGTGGGTTGTAGGGACAAACCGCCCTGCCCCCTGGAGTCGGACAAAGCTGCCGGTGCATGGGTTTGGTGTCGGGGACTCAAAACAAAAAGTATGCTGTGCGACAGTTGGTGTGGTCGCGTGCACGAACCATAACATCCGAACTGTACATGAACCGCGAAAGGCTGTTGGTGTCCTCATGGTCCTGTAATCCATCTCTGTCTCACACCAACCACGGCCTGTAATATTTTGTTGATCCGCTTCTTACCCTGGCGTGCAGCATGAGTGGGCTAAATGTCCTCTATGGGATCACATATCCTTCTGTCTTGTCTTGCGTTAGCATAACCAATTGCGACCAGTTCCGTCCTGAACTACACTTCTCAACATGTTATAGCTGAGCAATCAGGTGCTTATCTTTTTAGACTTCCCTCCGATGACACCTTACGCGATTAGTAGACCTGGCATTTGAATGTACGGTACTACCCCCCCGAAACCCAATAAGCCTCCCGGCCCTGATGACCCGTTTATTCTGCTCCCAGTATATTAGCATTATCAACATGAGGGCTCAGGTAGCGACTACATTGATTTAAACCATAAAAAAGACGGTCCTCGACACAGCCAACAACTACCCTAACCCTAGAAAACCTATAACAAGAATGGTTAATGCAGACTACTCTGTCAGATACTGACAGTGTGGCAACAGGTTAGCAAAATCACATTGGCTTAGAGCCCATGGGACACCATCTTTGACGTTATCACTTGTAACGTTATCAGAGTGGAGATCAGGCTACTCAGGTAGCCAGGTATAAATGTCTCTTTTTCCTCTTTTCCTCTGCAGAAGGAAAGGCATAAAAGTGGCAAACAGAAATGTCCGGGTACCTAAAGAGGCATGATTCAAAATATGTAGTCAATGGCCACTGTTCCTTGTAAGTATCGGCAAAAGTCTCTCAGAAGGTCTCTATGACAAAGTCCATCTTCTTGGGTCAAGCCCTTGATGTGGGGGAAAAGTGCAATGAAGAAGCAAGGGTCTCCTCTTTTTTTTTTTTTTTTTTTTATGTCTGAGATGGAGACAGAGTCCCTTTCGAAGAAATCTCTGCGTGGCCAGAGGAGAGGTGCCTATCATACGTACCATGACTCGTGGTAAAACATGGAGTTTTCTCGTGTGCTTAGATATAATACAGGGTGTCAGAGTCTCAGGTAAAAGTCTCCAGCTAGGCTTCTTGGGGTAATGTGAGATAAATACACAATTATTTACAATGGACCAAAGTACCTGGGAGGCACTACAGCCCCTTTCATCATTAAAAAAAACAAACATACTCACCCAAGTCTTCTCTCTCTCTTCCGTCTTCTCGCAGCACTGAGGCGCGGTGACGTCATCACCAGGCGTCTCCTGCTCCCGGCAGCTATAGTGAGCTGCTTGAAGCAGGAGACGCTGTGAGATCGCGTCTCCTGCTCCCTGTAGTGGAGAACGGAGCCGGCGGCTCTGTTCTCCACTACAGTGCTGAGGAAATGCGCCCGGACACCGGGACATTCGGGGCACGGGCCAAAAGATCCGGGGCACGGGCCCCGGATCTTTTGACCTAGTGACGCCCCTGCCTTAGAGTCTGATCAGAGCAGGGCCGGATCACAGGGGTGGCTCCCGGGACGCTTGCCCTGGGGCCCCCACCACTTTGCCCTTAAAGGGACCCCCACCTTGCGACCGCCACGAATCAGCAACAGTGTATTTGGCTCCAGGCTCCCAGGGCCGAATCCCGACGATGTGCCTGACTTTCGTCTATGGCAGAGCTGGGGAACAATGAGTTCCCTGCTCTCTCATAGACGACTGCATGTGAACAAAGATGGCAGCGCCCCGTAGCAGGGCGCTGCCATCTTTGTTTACATCCGATATCCACCTGGACACCGCGAGGGAAGATGAGGAAGGCGCGCATCAGGGGAATGATGGATGGTGAGTACAATTTTAGTATTTTATCTAGGACTGTATATATTTATTAGGGGGGGGTGTATATAGCAATAAAAGGAGTCTGCATATAATGGGAGGCTGAATATAGTTGTTATATGGGGTGTAAATAGTTATTATAGGGGGCTGTATATAGTTATAGGGGGCTGTATGTAGTTATTTTAGGGGGACTATATAGTTATTATAGGGGGTGTATATAGTTATTATAAGGGGCCGTATGTAGTTATTATAGGGGTACTGTATAAAGTTATTATAGGGGGTGTTTATAGTTATTATAGGGGGGGTGTATATAGTTATTATAGGGGGACTGTATATAGTTATTATAGGGGAACTGTATATAGTTACTATTGGGGGCTGTATGTAGTTATTATAGGGGGACTGTATATAGTTATTATAGGGGGACTGTATATAGTTATTATAGGGGGACTGTATGTAGTTACTATAGGGGGCTGTATGTAGTTACTATAGGGGGGCTGTATGTAGTTATTATAGGGGGACTGTATATAGTTACTATAGGGGAACTGTATGTAGTTATTATAGGGGGACTGTATGTAGTTACTATAGGGGGACTGTATGTAGTTATTATAGGGGGACTGTATGTAGTTATTATAAGGGGTGTATATAGTTATTATAGGCGGCTGTATGTAGTTATTATAGGGGGCTGTATGTAGTTATTATAGGGGGCTGTATATAGTTATTACAGGGGGACTGTATATAGTGTCAGGATTTGGGATCAGTGGTTCCTCTGGACCACCGCGGGACATGATGGTACTAGCCAACACCTGGGACTGGAGTCTAAGTGTCACCTGGTCTTCACCAGAGCCCGCCGCAAAGCAGGTTGGACTTGCTGCGGCAGGGTGCCACGAGAACGTTCCACAGGTGCGACTAGCGAGGTACCTTCACGGAAGGACTCTGGTAACACAGGCACACGGAGGGACTCTGATAACACAGGCACACGGAGGGACTCTGGTAACACAGGCACACGGAGGGACTCTGGTAACACGCAGGAATATTGCAGGGGAGCTTTCACAATGGCATAGGCACACAAAGATCCGGCAGGGGACACAGGAAAGGGCAGAAATTATAAAGTGGAAGTGGGTTGGCCCTTTAAATTTTCGACAGCCGGCGCGCGCCCCCTTGGAGAGACAGGGATCGCGGGAGTACCCGTAACATATAGTGATTGCTGGGGGAGCTGTATATAGTGATTGCTGGGGGAGCTGTATACAGTGATTGCTGGGGGAGTTGTATATAGTGATTGCTGGGGGAGCTGTATATAGTGAATACTGGGGGAGCTGTATATAGTGATTGCTGGGGGAGCTGTATATAGTGATTGCTGGGGGAGCTGTATATAGTGATTGCTGGGGGAGCTGTATATAGTGATTGTTGGGGGAGCTGTATATAGTGATCGCTGGGAGAGCTGTATATAGTGATTGCTGGTGGAGCTGTATATAGTGATTGCTGGGGGAGCTGCTGTATATAGTGATGTCTGGGAGTTGTATATAGTGAATACTGGGCGCTAACCCTACTCAAAACACAAACACCAGATATACACAGAAACTGTATTGTTGAAAAAGCATGTAGCAAAAAAGTTTTATTAATCAAATTAATCAATTGCCATAAAAACATACACAATCAAGGGTATGAAACAAACATTTTTTTGGAGGGATAGCAAATAATGCTGGACAGGTTACATAAAACATTGAGGTGGCATAGTGACATGGGGATGTCAGTACACAGTGGCATATACTCTGTCTCCTGGGCCTATGGGGAGACTGTGATACAACACAGACACAGACATGTTGATTAAATCTGATGTGGTGAATGACTGTATAATTAACAGTATAAATATTTACCTAGGTACCAGGATGCACGTAGCCACCAGGATGCACAAGTACCCCGACGCGCGTTTCGGCACGCTGCCTTCGTCTGCCTACTGGGCGCTGTATATAGTTAATGCTGGGGAGTGGTATATAGCGATTGCTGTTCCCTGTCTGGACTACATTCAATGGGGGCCTCCAACCCTGCAATCAGGGTTTGGTCAGTGAAAAACTGACATTTTTCATCAGAGTTCAATCAGTTAAGGCTGCATTCACACGGACATGTATTTCTCCAGTCCTGTATCTACAGGCTGTATTTCTGTATAAATACGTGACGTTTTTCATCCGTATGCAGCACGTATTTAACCCGTATTTTATACATGCCCATAGACTTTTAGGGCATACAGAACTGAAATACGGGAGAAAATAGGACATGCTCTATATTTTTATACGGCCAGTATACGGTCCGTACACTCCAGTGTCAAAAACGGCAATATAAATGGTTGGACGTATTGTCCATTGAAATGAATGTGGCCGTATGTAACCTGTAAAAAAACGGTACGTATACGGCCATTTTTATACGTCCGTGTGAATGTATTAGTCAGAGTTTGTTCAGTGTCTCACACGCAGATAACGCGGGTGATAAGGACTCAGGACTGAGCTCCATCTTTTCTATGGCAAGTGATCAGTGAAAAATCGCATTGCACTTCGCGTTGGACTTTCATGTGTCTCAGAGTGCGATGCGTTTTTGATGCATCACCATAGACTTGTATGGTGCGTTTTTTACGTGCGTGACTTGCAAAAGTAGCGTATGCTGGGATCTAAACGTGCTTTAAAAAACGCAGGTGTGTGCGTGAAAAAAAAATCTGAAAAAACTCATTGGGGCTCATTTACTAAGGGTCCGCGGAGTGCATTTTCATCAGGTTTCGCAACGATTTCCAAGTAGCGCCGCATTTAATAGGGGTTATTGGCGCACACGATCGGATTTTGGCGCATCGCCGCTGGCTTTCACGCGCCACAAATCAGGCGGCGGGACGTCGGACGATTCAATGGATTCGGACAACGCGCAGGATTTAACATCGGAAATTGTGTCATAAGACACGCACTTACAAGCACCGGGAAGAAGGTGAACTCCGCCGGATCTCAGCAGGGAAGCGACACATGCAGGATATCAGGCGCACGAGCAACGTAATCTTCGTTGGACCGTCTGGATCGGGGATCACGACAGGACCGGGTAAGTAAATGTGCCCCATTGATTACAATGGGTCGGAGCGCAATGCAAGTTCTGCACATCACAAGCAGACGCAGAGCACGCGCGTGAAAGACGCAAGTGTGAAAGGGGCCTAAGGTCACACCTTCCGCTAATGCTGCATTCATAACGCAATGCTAGAGCCTGGGGGGGACGAGCCGAGGCCCGATCACATATATGTTTCCAGGGAAACCAGACCCCCGGTGTCTTGTATTATTTAAATGCATGACCCCAGGGCGTGATTACCGACCGCATGCTTTTCCCTGGAAACAGATATGCGATTGGACCGATTCTGTCATAATTTTTACATAATTTTCTGTTTTTTTTGTATTTTTTTTAGGCTCATTCACACGGCCGTTGTAATGGTAGTGATCTGGTTGCATGATTAGCGGACAGATCACAGACCCTATCACCCCATAGACCCGTATGGCTCCCAGTCGTGATGTGGTAATGGTTTGTCACCACATTATTGGGGCAGATTTATCAAGCTGTCTGAAAGTCAGAATATTTCTAGTTGCCCATGGAAACCAATCACAGCTCCCCTTTAAAATATTCATGAGCACTGATAAAATGAAAGCTGAGCTGTGATTGGCTGCCTTGGGCAACTAGAAATATTCTGACTTGACTGCTTGATAAATCTGAATCAGCCTCTCATCTTCCTGTGGAGGGAGAAGGGATGAAGAGCAGGCGAGGCAAGCACATGGCCATCTGAATGAGCCCTTATCCTGACTGCGCTTAGATTTTACATTCCTGAGTTTCGAGGTGACGTCTAGTGACCAAAGCAGAGGAATTTAAAAAAAAACTAACAGATGCCTAAAAAAATAATGAAAAACAGAAACTAACCGGCACTAACAGAAAGCAAGATTTTTAGTTTTTAACATGAATCTTCTAAAGGTATCCATGAAAAAAAAGAATACTTTGCTATTGATGTAAGCTCCGTCCAGAAATCCCTTTCAATTACAATCCATTTTCTACAAAAAACAAACAAACTGCATAACGGAAGCAAAAATCGCAGATCGGAACTGGGCCTCAGGTGTTGTCCCAGGAGAGAGTCATCGTATTTTAGTAGCAGCAGGATTGTGATATATGAGGAAAGATTTATCACGGCTTGTGTGACAGTTTTCTGACGTACAAGGCCTGAAATAATCCCAATTCCTGGAACACCACCAAGTGGTCGTGGACTGGTGAGAAGGAGGCCAAAGAGACACCTGAATTATTTGGCGCTGCGTTAGGGGCAGGGTTTTATAATACGCTGCACATGATGCGCCATAGTTATGTCATATGTCAGAGAAATGTACACAAAATAAGCAAAAAAGAATAAACATAAATAAACCTCTGGCCATGGGAACACATTATTTTGGGGGTCAACATGCACACAAACAACACTACATCTATAATATAGGGGGAAGTATAGTATTTATTTGTACGTTTTGTAGCCAAAATGAAACCAAATAGAAAAAAAAATCTAAATATGTTTTTTTTTTAAATTTTATTTGTAAAAGTTATTAAAAAAAAAAAGATTAGGAGTATATATACGACGCAGTGCACACTACACGGTATACAGCGCCGCACCACGTGACCGCTCACAGAAGATGCTGTGAGGAGAAGGCGGCAGGTGTGGACGAGACTATTAACACCGCAGAACAGGGGGAAGCCTTCTCGGCGTTTGCCTCCACTTACACTACCTCATACCGCGCTGCGGCGAACTTGATATCACCTCGCTATTCTCCTATTAGAAATACAATACAAGGCGCCATCTTTAGTGACAAGGATCAGCAAAGGATCGCTCTCCCCTTCGTACTCAGTGGTACGATCCAAGGATGTATAAGGGTCAGTCTGAGACGGGCCCGCTCTGTGTGTGCTGAGACACGGAAGAGGGATGTAAGTGCAGTGTGTATTGTACTCTATACCGGAGGCTGATGTGCTGGAATATTCCTTATATATGTGACCTCTGCCTATAGGGGTCATTCGTGTGACTTTCACTGCATGACTTCCTGCTATAGGGGGTGTTATCGTATTATATGCTAATGAGTGTCATTTTTTTGTTTAACTTTTAAATAAGTTTCTCATTTAATATTTGTCTTTACTCTTATTTAACCTATTTTTATTTTCCCCTTGCAGACATCATGGCTGCTGGAAACGCTCACATTGGGAAGGCGGCTCCGGATTTCCAGGCCACAGCCGTGGTGAATGGCGAATTCAAGGAGATTAAACTGTCTGACTACAGGGGTGAGTGGTGCGGGCTCCTAAAGTGGCTATGTATTGGAGTTTAAGGACCTCTTAAGGTCCTATGTGCACTTGTAGAGGGATTTAAGCATTTTTAATACTGTAGTGAGACTTGCGACCCAGGTTCTCATATTCATCAGGTTCTAGTAGCCGGACCCTTGGTATCAGAAGTTTGAGGTGATTTTCTGCGGATGGGTATGGAGTTTTTAACTTCATACAACCCCCTATAGACTTATGTCTGTTTATAGCACTTTCCTAAAATCTATAATATCCAGTAAGCGGTGCAGCACCGGAGTTCCCAGGGAATTGGGTGTTTGCAGCACCCTGTATGCTTGATCCAATATGGGGTCGTCTCCCATTTATGTGACAATGTATCCTTCTGGATTCCACCAATGTGACTGGCAGCGTGTTGTTGGGGTTAGGGGTCATAGGTGTCATATCCCAATCTGAATACTTGAATTTACTTTTATTTAACCCCCTCCACGTTCTATGATCTCAGTAAGGAGACTGAGGGTCTCATCATTGCTGTAGGGAATATGAAATGCCTCATCCAGGCCTTTGAGAAAGTCCTTAGTATTTGCAATGTAAGCAAGTGATTTGTATTCTTTTATTCATTTGATGCAGATTGTGGTGCACAGTGTAGTGTAGATTCATCTAGAGACAAGACCACATCATTAATTGCTAATCCACACTAACCACCTGACTAAACCCTGGGGTGCAGATGGTACAGTGCTGGGGATGTGTCTCCAAGCATAATGTTGATAATACAAGGAGTCCCTCCTTTCATGTTCTGCTGGCAAGTAGGGACTCATTTTACTGCGATGCAAGGAATCCCATCTCCAGCACTGTAACAGGGGCATGTACTTCTGGGTGTAGTGTACAGTACACGTTGGAGAGACAGGTGTGCATGATATTGTACATGTGTTCTTTGCAGGTAAATATGTTGTGCTGTTCTTCTACCCCCTGGACTTCACCTTTGTCTGCCCAACCGAGATCATCGCCTTCAGCGAGCACGCTGACGAGTTCCGCAAGATCGGATGTGAAGTCATCGGAGCGTCTGTAGACTCTCACTTCACCCACCTGGCATGGTGAGATCCTGGGTGTATATTGTCTGGTAGTGTAAGCTGTACTATAACACTGTTTAACCCCAGGTTGAACACTTCAGGTCACGTCAGTCTTATACCAATCTGTCAGCTTTCTTGGATTATCACTTATTTGTGTTTCCCAGCACTTCTTCGGTATGACTGCTTTATCACAATTTGAATCTTGTTTCTGGACACTGTAGGTTCTGTATAGGTTTCTAGTCCAAGATGTCAGGCACCCACACTTATATGGGTTATAGACAGACCTATCTAATTTATATAATGGGTTTTCAGATTCCCTTGCCAAATTTCTCAGTAGCTGATGCCTTTGTCACTACTATAACCGGCTCACACTGGCGACTCCTGGCATTGGAGGTTAATGTACTCAAAGGATGGTGTAAACTGCAGAGGGGTGTGGAGGTGTTTATCGTGGGCAGCATCTTTTCTTATCTGTACAGTTCTGCCAGTCTCCTCCCTGTAAATACAATGGATATCTTAAAGTAACGGCTCCTCAGAGAGCATAGTCTTATCTGGAGGCTGCAGCTGCTGCTATGTTGTTGCACTGGGCAGAGGCAGCAGCTTCCAGGATCATCTAGTGCAGTGATGGTGAACCTTTTAGAGACAGAGTGCCCAAACTACAACCAAACCCACTTATTTAAATGCAAAGTGCCAACAATTTAAGCAGTAACAGGTTGCTAACTGTTTTGTCACAGCTTTTAATTGTATAGGCACCCGGAGGACACCAATACAGTTGAAAGAAAGAGAAGAAATTCAGATTATCATTGCAGCTTCCCTCCAGGGGCCCCTGAACAGGAACACAACCTTGTCTGCACCTCCTTGCTCCTCCTGTAGTCCCTGACAGCTAAGGATGTGTAGCTTTAAAATGGCACAGATCACAGCACATCCTTGGTGGCCAGGGACTGCAGGAGGAGGTTTTGAGTCCAGTATGGAAAATCTGTGCTGGGGTGAAGGCCTGAGTGCCACCTCTGGCACCTGTGCCATAGGTTCGCCACCACTGATCTAGTGAATGACAATGGTCTTGACTGTCTCATGCCTCACACTAAATTATGCACCAGTCTGAGCTGCAGTGTCGTAACAAAATACTTTGTCACCAGCAGATGGATCATTGGAATGGTCTTTGATATTTGATCTGTGTACATTACTTGTACCGCTGCTCAGTTTACTCCATTGCTTTTGTAATTTTGTGTCACAGCAATAACATGATAAAATGGATTATGTTGGTTTTAACTTGTGCTGTGGTAGATTGTCTGCAGCGCCTAAGTGGTTAAGGCACATCCACATGGTGGTGGAGGATGCTTGGGATTGCTGATGTTTAACCTGCAATAACACTTTCCCCTCAGGACTAATGTTCCTCGCAAGGACGGAGGTTTGGGATCTATGAACATCCCCCTGTTGTCAGACCTGAAGCACACAATCTCCAGGGACTATGGTGTCCTCAAGGAGGAGGATGGAGTAGCATACAGGTAAGATGCTGTCACATAGATGGATCCTACTCCATGGCTGCAGAGACTGACCAGATTCTGTCCCATAGGGGTCTGTTCATCATAGACAGCAAGGGCATCCTCCGTCAGATTACAATCAATGATCTTCCAGTTGGCCGCTCTGTAGATGAGGTGATGAGACTGGTGCAAGCATTCCAGTTCACTGACCAACATGGAGAAGGTAAGATGTTATCTGCTTTTGTTGCCTCTGTAGAATATTATAAGTGATGATGGAAGATGTGTGCACTGGTTTTATAACTTGTGTACGTGTCAAAGTCTCAGCCTTCATGTGACTACTGTGGTGTTCTATCCTAAACGAAGTCCAAGTCTATTTCTGACTGAACGCTCATGTCTGCCTGATATTAATCTAGATGACTGCACTTGAACACTAGATGTTCATCACCCAGTACAATCTGCCTGACTTGTTGTCTCTCCCTGTAGTGTGTCCTGCAGGATGGAAGCCCGGCAGCCGCACCATCAAACCCAATGTGAAGGACAGCAAGGAATATTTCTCCAAAGAGCACTGAACCAGTCCTGACTCCGCACTGTGAAGTACCCTACGGCTGGAGGGATCCTCATGTGCACTGACCTGTGGTACTGACCTGTCTGCTGCCACCTCCACCCTCCTTGCCTGGGAAATTACAGCACTTAGTATTGTTCTTAAATAAAAAGTTGCTAGTTACTGCTGGCTCCTACATAGAAATATTTACTGTGGGAAATCATGGGGGGCACAACAAACTGGTCTGTGATTTGTCACTGCTCAACTGCATGGTGCAGTACTAATGACAAGATCCATAGATCTAACAAAGGACAGACCACATAATATACTGCCCCACCACTGTACTGGATAGCACCTATAACTAATACATATAACTAAAACTAGACCATTACTAATCCAGACCCTATGCCAGAGGTATAGCTGACTGTATAATACAATGCATAAATAGTGCTGTGTATTATACAAGAGATCCAGTGATTACATGTCAGTGCCCCTTGTAAGGCTACATTCTGCTACAGCCTGTCCGCTGTGCCGTAGCTCAGCAGGCACATGTTGGTGTTCGGGAGAGGAGGAAAGGGTGAGCACTCGCCCCTCTGCCTCTCCATGGCAATGTGGCACATGGGGCCGTATTCTGGGGAAGGATGGGACATGTCCTATCTTTCTCCCAGCTATGGTGCTTTGCGCCCATTGCCTAACTATGGGCAACGTAAGCATGCCCCCAGCAGCTGTGTGAATGTAGCCTTAGAGTAATGTAAAGACAAATATTTTGCTCTTCCACACCCAGGTCTACCCTGGCTATAAAATTACAATTGTGGAAAATATGGAATCCTGGCACTCTAAACAAATTTTTTATTGTGATTTACAATTTCATATCCGTGGAGTACCTGGGGTACATACACGTGGGGTAAATGCAGTACAACAGCAAAGGAGATTTGCATTTATGCCATGTGACTGCACCCTAATAGGGGTTTAACACTTTCAACAAATTTATATTCTAATGAAATGGTACAATTCAACATTATGTATCACTTCTTCAGTCTCCTGTTTGCTGTAATTCTATAGGAAGCTATTGTTTTCTTGTGGACAAATCTTCATAAGGCTACATTTAAAACAAATGTATGGGGGATGTATTTACAGCATGTCCCCCATACACTTCTATTGCCTCACAGCGCCATACAGTGCAGTACCATTCCGTAGGACATGTCCTATCTTTCTACAAAATATGGCGCTGTGTATTCCTATGGAGGGGTGGGGGTGAGCTGCGCTCATCCCCTGCTCCTCTCGCCAGCGTACTACAGTATGTCGGGCATACATCATGTGAATGTAGCCTAACCCTTACGGGACTCGCCTGTTTTATATTTTTGCATATGTATATTTTTTTTGTGTACTCACCTTATTCCACAAGTGGTAACTTTTTTTTTTTGACGGGTGAGGGCTTATCAGCTGGACAAATAGTACTTTTTAGTGCTGTCCTTTCATATTCCATGCAATGTACTGGAAGTCTGGAAAAATTCCAAGTGCAGTAAAGTCCACAAAAAAATATATAGTGATTGCTGGGGGAGCTGCTGTATATAGTGATGTCTGGGAGTTGTATATAGTGAATACTGGGCGCTAACCCTACTCAAAACACAAACACCAGATATACACAGAAACTGTATTGTTGAAAAAGCATGTAGCAAAAAAGTTTTATTAATCAATTGCCATAAAAACATACACAATCAAGGGTATGAAACAAACATTTTTTTTGGGGGGATAGCAACTAATGCTGGACAGGTTACATAAAACATTGAGGTGGCATAGTGACATGGGGATGTCAGTACACAGTGGCATATACTCTGCCTCCTGGGCCTATGGGAAGACTGTGATACAACACACAACACAGACATGTTGATTAAATCTGATATGATGAATGACTGTATAAATAACAGTGTAAATATTTATCTAGGTACCAGGATGCACGTAGCCACCAGGATGCACAAGTACCCCGAAGCGCGTTTCGGCACGCTGCCTTCGTCTGCCTACTGGGCGCTGTATATAGTTATTTCTGGGGAGTGATATATAGTGATTGCTGTTCCCTGTCTGGACTACATTCAATGGGGGCCCCCAACCCTGCAATCAGGGTTTGGTCAGTGAAAAACTGACATTTTTCATCAGAGTTCAATCAGTTTTAGTCAGAGTTTGTTCAGTGTCTCACACGCAGATAACGCGGGTGATAAGGACTCAGGACTGAGCTCTATCTTTTCTATGGCAAGTGATCAGTGAAAAATCGCATTGCACTTGCATTGGACTTTCATGTGTCTCAGAGTGCGATGCGTTTTTGATGCATCACCATAGACTTGTATGGTGCATTTTTTACTTGCAAAAGTAGCGTATGCTGGGATCTAAACGTGCTTTAACCCCATAGCGCAATAAGACGTACCCTTACGTCTTACTGCGCATGGGGGAGTATGAAGAGGGCTCACGGGCTGAGCCCTCTTCTACTCACCGGGCATTTGCTTCAAATGAAGCAAAAGCCGTCGCTAACACCCGCGATCGGTGCTTGCACCGATCGCGGGTGTTAAACCCTTTGTTCGCCGCGGCCAAAGCTGCCGGTGGCATTAAAGAGCCGGACGGCGCGTGGGCGCCGCACATCTTGGCTCCGACGTCACTCCCCGTGACGTCACGGGGGCGGCGATCTGTTGCCATGACAGCCTGGGATCACACAAAGATCCGAGGCTGTCATGATCGAGGCTTCTATTACAATGTGCGATCTGCACAGCTTGTTATAGATGGTATGCAAAATCCCCATATACTGCCTACTTGTAGTAAGGCAGTATATGGTGGATCAATCAGACACCTAGGGTTAAAGTACCCTAGGGAGTCTGAAAAATAGTTAAAAAATAAATAAAAAAAAGTAAAAAAAAAAAAAAAAATTATATTAAAAAAAACATTAAAAATCAAATCACCCCCTTCCTAGAACTGATTATAAATATAAATAAACCGTAAAAATCATTAAACACATTAGGTATCGCCGCTGTCCGAAAATGCCCGATCTATCAAAATATAATAACCGTTTTTCACTGCGTTAACACCCCGTACGGAAAATAGCGCCCGAAGCGCAAATGGCATTTTTTGCCATTTGAAAAATAGAAAAAAATTCTATAAAAAGTGATCAAAAGTCGCACAGTCCTAAAAATAGAAGCATTGAAAGTCATCAGAAGTCGCGAAAAATGACACCACTCACAGCTCCATACACCAAAAGTATGAAAAAGTTATTAGCGCCAAGAACACGGCAAAGAAGAATTTTTTTTCGTGTACAGGAGGTTTTAATTTTGTAAATGTATGAAAACATTATAAAACCTATACAAATTGTTATCCACTTGATCGTATGACCCAATGAATGTGAAATAGACCTGTATTGGGGCGCCACAGTGAAAGCTGTAAAACCAAGCCCCACAAGAAATGGCGCAAATGTGTTTTCCATCATTTTCACTGCATTTAGAATTTTTTTCCCGCTTCCCAGTACACGGCATGGAATATTTAATACCATCACTATGAAGTGCAATTTGTTATGCAGAAAATAAGCCATCACATAGCTCTGTATACGGAAAAATAAAAAAGTTATAGATTTTTGAAGGTGGGGAGTGAAAAATAAAAACGCAAAAACGAAAAAGGGCCTGGTCCTTAAGGGGTTAAAAAACGCACGTGTGTGCGTGAAAAAAAAATCTGATAAAACTCATTGGGGCTCATTTACTAAGGGTCCGCGGAGCGCATTTTCATCAGGTTTCGCAACGATTTCCAAGTAGCGCCGCATTTAATAGGGGTTATTGGCGCACACGATCGGATTTTGGCGCATCGCCGCTGGCTTTCACGCGACACAAATCAGGCGGCAGGACGTCGGACGATTCAATGGATTCGGACAACGCGCAGGATTTAACATCGGAAATTGTGTCACAAGACACGCACTTACAAGCACCGGGAAGAAGGTGAACTCCGCCGGATCTCAGCGGGGAAGCGACACATGCAGGATATCAGGCGCACTAGCAACGTGAATCGCGCTGGACTTAATCTTCGTTGGACCGTCCGGATCGGGGATCACGACAGCACCGGGTAAGTAAATGTGCCCCATTGATTACAATGGGTCGGAGCGCACTGCAAGTTCTGCACATCACAAGCAGACGCAGAGCACGCGCGTGAAAAACGCATGTGTGAAAGGGGCCTAAGGTCACACCTTCCGCTAATGCTGCATTCATAACGCAATGCTAGAGCCTGGGGGGGACGAGCCGAGGCCCGATCACATATATGTTTCCAGGGAAACCAGACCCCCGTGTCTTGTATTATTTAAATGCATGACCCCTGGGCTTGATTACCGACCGCATGCTTTTCCCTGGAAACAGATATGCGATTGGACCGATTCTGTCATAATTTTTACATAATTTTCTATGGATCCCTCTGTTTTTTTTGTATTTTTTTTAGGCTCATTCACACGGCCGTTGTAATGGTAGTGATCTGGTTGCATGATTAGTGAACAGATCACAGACCCTATCACCCCATAGACCTGTATGGCTCCCGGTCGTGATGTGGTAATAGTTTGTCACCAAATTATTGGGGCAGATTTATCAAGCTGTCTGAAAGTCAGAATATTTCTAGTTGCCCATGGAAACCAATCACAGCTCCCCTTTAAAATATTCATGAGCACTGATAAAATGAAAGCTGAGCTGTGATTGGCTGCCTTGGGCAACTAGAAATATTCTGACTTGACTGCTTGATAAATCTGAATCAGCCGCTTATCTTCCTATGGAGGGAGAAGGGATGAAGAGCAGGCGAGGCGAGCACACGGCCATCTGAATGAGCCCTTATCCTGACCGCGCTTAGATTTTACATTCCTGAGTTTCGAGGCGACGTCTAGTGACCAAAGCAGAGGAATTTTAAAAAAACCTAACAGATGCCTAAAAAAATAATGAAAAACAGAAACTAAACAGAAAGCAAGATTTGTAGTTTTTAACATGAATCTGCTAAAGGTATCCATGAAAAAAAGAATACTTTGCTATTAATGTAAGATCCGTCCAGAAATCCCTTTCAATTACAATCCATTTTCTACAAAAAACAAACTCCATAATGGAAGCAAAAAACGCAGATGGGAACTGGGCCTCAGGTGTTGTCCCAGGAGAGAGTCATCGTATTTTAGTAGCAGCAGGACTGTGATATATGAGGAAAGATTTATCACAAAAAGTGTGACAGTTTTCTGGTGTACAAGGCCTGAAATAATTCCAATTCCTGGAACACGACCACCTGAATTATTTGGCGAGGTGGTTTATAATACACCACCGTAAGATAAATTCCCCCATGTCAGAGAAATGTACACAAAATAAACAAAAGAATAAGAATAAATATTAATAAACCTCCGGCCATGGGAACACATTATTAGGGGGTCAACGTGCACACAAACAACACTATATTTATATAGGGGGAAATATATTATTTATTTGTACGTTTTGTAGCCAAAATGAAACCAAATATAAAAAAAATATATAAATATGTTTTTTTATTTTATTTGTAAAAGTTATAAAAAAAAAAAGAAGAAGAAGAAGATTGGGAGTATATATACGACACAGGGCACACTGCACGGTATACAGCGCCGCACCACGTGACCGCTCACAGAAGATGCTGTGAGGAGAAGGCGGCAGGTGTGGACGAGACTATTAACGGGGGGAGCATTCTCCGCGTTTGCCTCCACTTACACTACCTCATACCGCGCTATGGCGAAGATGCTATCACCTCGCTATTCTCCTATTAGAAATACAATACAAGGCGCCATCTTTAGTGACAAGGATCAGCAAAGGATCGCTCTCCCCTTCGTACTCAGTGGTACGATCCAAGGATGTATAAGGGTCAGTCTGAGAAGGGCCCGCTCTGTGTGTGCTGAGACACGGAAGAGGGATGTAAGTGCTGTGTGTATTGTACTCTATACCGGAGGCTGATGTGCTGGAATATTCCTTATATATGTGACCTCTGCCTATAGGGGTCACTCGTGTGACTTTCACTGCATGACTTCCTGCTATAGGGGGTTTTATCATATTATATAATGAGTGTCATTTTTTTGTTTAACTTTTAAATAAGTTTCTCATTTAATATTTGTCTTTACTCTTGTTTAACCTATTTTTATTTTCCCCTTGCAGACATCATGGCTGCTGGAAACGCTCACATTGGGAAGGCGGCTCCGGATTTCCAGGCCACCGCCGTGGTGAATGGCGAATTCAAGGAGATTAAACTGTCTGACTACAGGGGTGAGTGGTGTGGGCTCCTAAAGTGGCTATGTATTGGAGTTTAAGGACCTCTTAAGGTCCTATGTGCACTTGTAGAGGGATTTAAGCATTTTTAATACTGTAGTGAGACTTGCGACCCAGGTTCTCATATTCATCAGGTTCTAGTAGCAGGATACTTGGTATCAGAAGTTTGAGGTGATTTTCTGCGGATGGGTATGGAGTTTATAACTTCATACAACCCCCTTATAGACTGTTATGTCTGTTTATAGCACTTTTCTAAGATCTATAATATCCAGTAAGGGGTGCATCACCGGAGTCCCCAGGGAATTGGGTGTTTGCAGCACTCTGTATGCTTGATCCAATATGGGGTCGTCTCCTATTTATGTGACAATGTATCCTTCTGGATTCCACCAATGTTGTTGGGGGTGACTCATAGGTGTCATATCCCAATCTGAATACTTGAATTTACTTTTATTTAACCCCCTCCACGTTTTATGATCTCAGTAAGGAGATTGAGGGTCTCATCATTGCTGTAGGGAATATCAAATGCCTCATCCAGGCCTTTGAGAAAGTCCCAAGTATTTGGAATGTAAGCAAGTGATTTGTAGTTTTCTTTTATTCATTTGATGCAGATTGTGGTGCACAGTGTAGTGTAGATTCATCTAGAGACCAAACCACATCATTAATTGCTAATCCACACTAACCACCTGACTAAACCCTGGGGTGCAGATGTTACAGTGCTGGGGATGTGTCTCCAGGTATAATGTTGATAATACAAGGAGTCCCTCCTTTCATGTTCTGCTGGCAAGTAGGGACTCATTTTACTGCGATGCAAGGAATCCCATCCCCAGCACTGTAACAGGGGCATGTACTTCTGGGTGTAGTGTACAGTACATGTTGGAGACAGGTGTGCATGATATTGTACATGTGTTCTTTGCAGGTAAATATGTTGTGCTGTTCTTCTACCCCCTGGACTTCACCTTTGTCTGCCCGACCGAGATCATCGCCTTCAGCGAGCACGCAGACGAGTTCCGCAAGATCGGATGTGAAGTCATCGGAGCATCTGTAGACTCTCACTTCACCCACCTGGCATGGTGAGATCCTCGGTGCATATTGTCTGGTAGTGTAAGCTGTACTAGAACACTGGGTAACCGTAGGGTGAACACTTCAGGTCACGTCAGGCTTCTTGTACCAATCTGTCAGCTTTCTTGGATTCTCATATTTGGGGCTCTTAGCACTTTTTCAGTATGGCTGCTATATCACAATCTGATTTTTTTTGTTTATGGACACTGTAGGTTCTGTATAGGTTTCTAGTCCAAGATGTCAGGCACCCACACTTATATGGGTTATACACAGACCTATCTACTTTATATAATGGGTTTCAGATTCCCTTGCCAAATTTCTCAGTAGCTGATGCCTTTGTCACTACTATGACCGGCTCACACTGGCGACTCCTGGCATTGGAGGTTAATGTACTCAAAGGATGGTGTAAACTGCAGAGGGGTGTGGAGGTGTTTATCGTGGGCAGCATCTTTTCTTATCTGTACAGTTCTGTTCGTCTCCTCCCTGTAAATACAATGGATATCTTAAAGTAACGGCTCCTCAGAGAGCAATGTCTTATCTGGAGGCTGCAGCTGCTGCTATGTTGCACTGGGCAGAGGCCGCAGCTTCCAGGATAATCTAGTGCAGTGATGGTGAACCTTTTAGAGACAGTGCCCAAACTACAACCAAACCAACTTATTTAAATGCAAAGTGCCTACAATTTAAGCAGTAACAGGTCGTTAACTGTTTTGTCACAGCTTCTAATTGTATAGGCACCCGGAGGACACAATACAGTTGAAAGAAAGAGAAGATTGCAGCTTCCCTCCAGGGGCCTCTGAACAGGAACACAGCCTTGTCTGCACCTCCTTGCTCCTCCTGTAGTCCCAGACAGCTAAGGATGTGTATCTTTAAAATGGCACAGATCCCAGCACATCCTTGGTGGCCAGGGACTGCAGGAGGAGGTTTTGAGTCCAGTATGGAAAATCTGTGCTGGGGTGAAGGCCTGAGTGCCCACAGAGGGCTTTGAGTGCCACCTCTGGCACCTGTGCCATAGGTTCGCCACCACTGATCTAGTGAATGACAATGGTCTTGACGGTCTCATGCCTCACACTAAATTATGCACCAGTCTGAGCCGTAGTGTTGTAACAAAATACTTTGTCACCAGCAGATGGATCATTGGAATGGTCTTTGATATTTGATCTGTGTACATTACTGCCTCTTGTGCCGCTGCTCAGTTTACTCCATTGCTTTTGTAATTTTGTGTCACAGCAATAACATGATAAAACAGATTATGTTGGTTGTAACTGATGCTGTGGTAGATTCTGTCTGCAGCACCTAAGTGGTTAAGGCACATCCACATGGTGGTGGAGGATGCTTGGGATTGCTGATGTTTAACCTGCAATAACTTTCTCCTCAGGACTAATGTTCCTCGCAAGGACGGAGGTTTGGGATCTATGAACATCCCCCTGTTGTCAGACCTGAAGCACACAATCTCCAGGGACTATGGTGTCCTCAAGGAGGAGGATGGAGTAGCATACAGGTAAGATGATGTCACATAGATAAATCCTACTCCATGGCTGCAGAGACTGACCAGATTCTGTCCCATAGGGGTCTGTTCATCATAGACAGCAAGGGCATCCTCCGTCAGATTACCATCAATGATCTCCCAGTTGGCCGCTCTGTAGATGAGGTGATGAGACTGGTGCAAGCATTCCAGTTCACTGACCAACACGGAGAAGGTAAGATGTGATCTGCTTTTGTTGCCTCTGTAGAATATTATAAGTGATAATGGAAGATGTGTGCACTGGTTTTATAACTTCATGGTGGACATGTAGAAGTCTCAGCCTTCATGTGACTACTGTGGTGTTCTTACATTCTTTCCTGTGGTGTTCCATCCTACACATCTAAAACAGTCTCTATTTCTGACTGAACGCTCATATGTCTGCCTGATATTAATCTAGATGACTGCACTTGAACACTGATGTTCATCACCCAGTACAATCTGCCTGACTTCTTGTCTCTCCCTGTAGTGTGTCCTGCAGGATGGAAGCCCGGCAGCCGCACCATCAAACCCAATGTGAAGGACAGCAAGGAATATTTCTCCAAAGAGCACTGAGCCAGTCCTGACTCCACACTGTGAAGTACCCTACGGCTGGAGGGATCCTCATGTGCACTGACCTGTGGTACTGACCTGTCTGCTGCCACCTCCACCCTCCTCGCCAGGGAAACTACAGCACTTAGTATTGTTCTTAAATAAAAAGTTACTAGTTACTGCTGGCTCCTACATAGAAATATTTACTGTGGGAAATCATGGGAGGTGACCAAAATTGACACCTGTACAGCAAGGATGCACAACAAACTGTGGTCTGTGTGACTTGTCACTGCTCAACTGCATGGTGCAGTACTAATGACAAGATCCATAGATCAAACAAAGGACAGACCACATAATATACTGCCCCACCACTGTACTAGATAGCACCTAACTAAAACTAGACCATTACCGATACAGACCATCAAACATGACTGGCTATGCCAGAGGTGTAGCTGACTGTATAATACAAAGCATACATGGTGCTGTCTATTATAAGAGATCCAGTGATCACATGTCAGTGTCCCTTGTAAGGCTATATTCACAAACATGCGGCAGCTGTGCAGAGCTTGGCAGGCACGTGTTGGAGTTTGGGAGAGGAAGGGGTGAGGACTCACCCCTGTACTTCTCCATGGCAATGTGTGGCACATGGGGCCATATTCTGGGGGAAGGATGGGACATGTCCTATCTTTCTCCCTGCTATGGTGCTTTGCGCCCATTGCCTAACTATGGGCAACGTATGCATGCCCCTAGCAGCTGTGAATGTAGCCTTAGAGTAATGTAAAAAGACAAACATTTTGCTCTTCCACACCCAGGTCTACCCTGGCTATAAAATTACAATTGTGGAAAATATGGAATCCTGGCACTCTTTAAAAAATTTATTGTAATTTACAATTTCATATCCTTGCAGTACCTGGGGTATGTTCACATGTGGCATAAATGCAGTACAGCAGCAAAGAGGACATCTGCATTTATGCCATGTGACTGCACCCTAATAGGGGTTTACCACTTTCAACAAATTTATAGTCTAATGAAATGGTACAAATCAACATTATGTATCGCTTCTTCAGTCCCCATACACTTCTATGGCCTCACGGCGCCACACAGTGCAGTACCATTTCGTAGGACATGTCCTACCTTTCTACAAAATATGGTGCTGTGTATTCCTATGGAGGGGTGGGGGTGAGCTGCGCTCATCCCCTGCTCCTCTCGCCAGTGTACTACAGTATGTCGGGCATACATCATGTGAATGTAGCCTAACCCTTACGGGACTCGCCTGTTTTATATTTTTGCATATGTATATTTTTTTTGTGTACTCACCTTATTCCACAAGTGGTAACTTTTTTTTTTTGACGGGTGAGGGCTTATCAGCTGGACAAATAGTACTTTTTAGTGCTGTCCTTTCATATTCCATGCAATGTACTGGAAGTCTGGAAAAATTCCAAGTGCAGTAAAGTCCACAAAAAAAACTTGCATTGTTGCATTGTGTGCTCTGTGACACCTTTCACTCTAAATGACCCCATTTAATTCTTTTGGGTTAATATTTTAATTTTTGATTGGGGTATATTTGTGTCCCAAAATTCTAATGTGTAAAAGTCATACACATGGCAAGTCTACATGTCTGAGACTGTAGGCTGATCACCACCCTCTGCTGACATCATGGGGGGCTATGTTCAGCCATACAATATGGTGGCACCCATCGAAGGTAAGTGCTGCAGTTAGGTTTGACTGCAGCACTTAACAGGTTAACTGCCATGATCAGTGGCAGACCTGACTGCAGCAGTAACAGGCGAGTGTCTGCTGTATTACACTACCTATACACCACTTGTGTAGAGCTCAGCCTGTGAGTTTTCTCAATACATCCCTCGCAGCGCCAGGACGTAATAGTACATCCTTGGGCGCAAAGGGGTTATATGCCCTTAATAATGAAAGGCTGCATTCACAGGGTCTTTTTTTTTTTTGTAACTTTTTGTTACAGATCACGTATGCCATCAGCCAAGCCCTTCCCTGTTCTAATTGGTTTGTCTTTAGAAACTCAATCCAACCAGAACTTGTGAATGCAGCCTAGCGGTATTTGTACGCTCAAAATGCAAAATCCAATTTTAAAGGGGTTGTCCAATAAAATTGATTTTGTTTTAACTTTTTCTACCATACTTATTGAATCACACATTTTTAATAATTCCTTTATATAGTGCACACAATACACAGCACTGCAGAGGTTGCTGAATCAGTCCCTGTCCCCAATGGGGCTCACAATCTAATTAACCTACTAGGTATGTTCTGGAGTGTAGGAGGAAACCAGAGGACCCAGAGGAAACCCACGCAAACACTGAAAGAACACACACTTTTCAGATGACCCTGGGACTTGAACCCAGGTCCCCAGTGCTGCAAGGCTGTAATGATAACCACTGAACCCACTAAGCTGCCCCTAATTCAAGATCTCCACTTGCTGTTATTTTGTAGGAAGCTGTTACTTACTCCCTGGTCATGTGATGTCACACAGGGGCAAGGCTTGTTAAATCACACGACCAGCTTCAGAGTTCTGTCAAGTAAAGGGAAGCTTTTTATAGAATGACAGCAAGCAGAGATCTTGGAAACGGGAATTGATACATTGTATAACATTTTATTCAAACAATGTCAGTTTTCTGAGTAGGCCACCTGATTAAGTCAGCTTACTCATTTTGTGCGTACAAACATGCTTGGGGCTCTTCCCCCATGAAGGTGAGCAGTCAATGTACATGTGCTGTATGATCCCTGTATGTGGAAAGACAGAAAATGCAGGGTAATAATATATAAAGCTCAAGACACAAGTGAGGTTCTTGTCTTCTGCCACTAGATGGGGCAGTTTCTATTCTAGGCCCATGGCACCTAATGTAATGTTCCACTAGATGGAGCCACTTGCTTAATAAACTTGTGAGCAGCAAAGTTTAACTCCCATCCTCTTTCAGTGTGACCCTTCCAAACTACGTGTAGTGGGGTGTCCCCTACGTAAGGTATAAGAACCTTGTAGGTCTATACTGTACAGGTGTTTAAGCACCTTAGAGCAAGGCTGATGTGGGTGTATTACAACCAGAGTCCCCCCCCCCCCCCCAACAACAGTATTTTAATTTATGGCACCCCTAAATCTTCCCTAGTTAACAGAGCAGGACGCATGGCCCCTCATCGTACATTAGTCTAAAGAAAGACCAATATGTCGTCCTGCTTGATTAATCTAGAGGAAGGCCCCTGGAGGTATGTGCCGGGACATGTGCCTGCGCCATCACTGTGCCTTTGCTGTGTGCAGCAGACCCGGCAGCTCCCCAAACCATCATTGTGCCTCTGCTATTTGTAGTAGAGCCGGCAGCTTCATGCACCATCACTGTGCCTCTGCTGTGTGTAGTAGAGCCAGCAGCTCCCTGCGCCATCACTGTGCCTCTGCTGTGTGTAGTAGAGCCGGCAGCTCCCTGCACCATCACTGTACCTCTGCTGTGTGTAGTAGAGCCAGCAGCTCCCTGCGCCATCACTGTGCCTCTGCTGTGTGTAGTAGAGCCAGCAGCTCCCTTCACTATTACTGTACCTCTGCTATTTGTAGTAGAGCCGGCAGCTCCCTGCGCCATCACTGTGCCTCTGTTATTTGTAGTAGAGCCGGCAGCTCCCTGCACCATCACTGTACCTCTGCTTTGTGTAGTAGAGCCAGCAGCTCCCTGCGCCATCACTGTGCCTCCGCTGTATGTAGTAGAGCCAGCAGCTCCCTGCGCCTTCACTGTGCCTCTGTTATTTGTAGTAGAGCCGGCAGCTCCCTGCACC
>WNYA01001021.1:54069-96425 GCA_019512145.1 Engystomops pustulosus
CTTTGTGTAGTAGAGCCAGCAGCTCCCTGCACTATTACTGTGCCTCCGCTGTGTGTAGTAGAGCGGGCAGCTCCCGGCACCATCACTGTGCCTCTGCTGTGTGTAGCAGACGCCATGTGATGATGTCCTCCTGCCCGCAGGCTTCAGTGCTACACACAGCAGGAGAAGAGGAGCTGTTATGGGGAAAGGTGAGTATATGTGTTTATTTTACTGTAGGCGGACAAGCAGAGGGGACATGGAGGAAAATTATAAAGTAGGGGTGGTTAGAGGCCTTTCTGGCACATCTTTTATCCCTCTTCCTCTACTCTGAAAGTTAGGTGTCCCAATCCCATATGGATCAACATCCCATGTGTCACTTTATCCCGTCTGCTTTACATATACATATATACATATATGCTATACATATACATAGTTTTCCTTTGTCCTTATTATTAGTTAGCTGGCGGGCTGTAGTGCATGTTATCTCCTGCAGGGGGCAGTATTTATCCTGACAGTGCGCTATGAGCTGGACAAGTAGAAACTTTTTCTTTGTTGTTCTCACTCCATAGTGACTGATAGTGACTGACTGCCCGGGGTTATTAGCTCCAATGACTCCTAGTTGAACTTGTATATATGAGACACTAATTGTACACAGTGCGGCTGCAGACAGTGAGGGGTGAGTGGGTGTAACACTGCTTTGCTCTTAGCTCTGTGCAGTAAACTGACCCTTCATCCATAAGCCTACTACAGACTTTACATAGAGGAAGGACTCTGCAAGTGTACAGAGCACAGCAGTGTGAGGATCCCCCCCCCCCCTCCTCTTGGAGAAGCTGTAATCCTGGAATATGAATCCAGTTTTAAAAGTTCTGCTGCCAAATAAAAGCCAAGTGGTTTTCTCTGTTGCTCCATTGAAAAGCTCATCCCCTGATATTTGTGCTCTAATATTCAAGTTCATTTTCACGACTGGGAAGGAAGGGGGGGGGGGAGGGTAATGTTTTGGGTCAGATTGGGCTCCACCTATACTCAAATTATAATCTGCGGTGTCATATCCGTGACACAGGAGGTGTGATGATGTCATTATGCTGCCTGTGGCTCCAGCCACAGGGGGGCAGTGCAGGAGAGGCAAGTGTTTTTATTATTTTACAAATGATATACATATACTATGAACATGGAGCTCTTCTGCTGCTGTATTTCTGTAAGGAGCCCAGTTTGGGAGCTGCATTTCTGTATGGTGCCTGGTTCTGGTGCTGTATTTCTATACAGAGTCTATTTCTGCTCAAAGACCGGTTCTAGCACTGCATTTCTATGCAGAATCTAGTTCTTATACGATATTTATGTAAGAAGCTCTGTTCTGGTACTGTATTTATAAAAGGAGCTTGTTACTGATGCTGTATTTTTACACAGAGAGACTGGTTTTGTATTTCTACACGCGGGCTGGTTCCGGTGCTGTATTTCTACACGCGTATTACCCCTGTAACATACTTATTACAGTAATCCCGGTCCTGCCACTTATTCCTTGACATCTACTTACACCCCTCCTACCCTCTTATACCACGGTCTTATTACGATACCCCGGCTCCTGGTCCTCTTTATCCCCTGTAACATCTTATTACAGTAACCCGGCTCCTGCGTCCTCTTATTACCCTGTAAACATCTTATTACAGTAACCGGCTCATGGCTATCTATTACCCTGTTAACATCCTTATTACAGTAACCCGCCTCCTGGTCCTCTTATTACCCCTGTAACCATCTTATTACAGTAACCCGGCTCCTGATCCTCTTATTACCCCAGTAACTTGTCTTACAGTAAACCGGACTCCTGATAACTCTGTGACCCCGTAACATCTTTTATATAGTTATAGATGTGGTTGCCGGTGGTTGAATAGGAATATATATAAGCATGTTGCACTTTCTGTAATTATCACTGGCCCCTTGTTACGCACATGGCGCGACTCGTCGTTAGTGGTGGGTGATTGCTAGCTTCGTTTATCTTCATACTGCACTGGACGTGGTTCTCCCTGGTATCAGCGCCAGGGCCGTGGGTGGGTGTTGTCATGGCAGATAACACAATACAGACAGGCGTAATGTGGTACATGAGGGGAACTGAAGCTGATACCAATATTGCTGTTAGACAATGCTGATATTATAGGTGAGCGGCGTGCGACCTAGTGTGACCATGAGCATATACTGTGATATGGATGATGTATACAGGATAAAACCTCGAGCAGAGCCCATGAGTGCAGGCCCCGCTAGTCCCCGGCTGGTGGGGTACGGGACCTATGCTCCGGGCTGTACTGGCCGCTCTGTACCCCGGGCCGCTCTACGGCCCTCCGCTCCGGGTGTCCGCTCTGACGGGGCCCCTCGCGCTCCAGGGTTGTTGCTCTGTACGGGGAACCTCTCGCGCCAGTAGTGTCTGCTCTGTAGCGGGACCTCTCTCGCTTCCCCGGGTGTCTGGCTCTGTAAGGACCCTCGCTCTCACGGGTGTCGCTCCTGTACGGGCCTTCGCTGGGTGCCCTCTCGGTGCCCCCTCTCGCCCATGGGTGTTCGCTCTGACGGGACCCTCTCGACTCCACTGTGTCGCTCTGTAGGGGCCCTCTCGCTCCACTGGGTGCCGCTTGTCGGGGCCCCTCTCGCTCCATGTACGAGTACGGGTTGTCAGTCCGCTCGTCAAAGCTTCAGAAAAGAAGAAAACCAACAGAAGGAGGCAAACATCTGTCAGGGTACTTGGTTTACAATCCTTCATCCTGGTGGTAGAGCCATTTAAAAAAGGTAGGGAGAGGTCACAATAAGATGGAATGGAGAGATTAACTAGCAAAATAAGCAATAGAGAGGATCTGGTTTGCCACCAAGGGGTCAAAGGCATGGTTTGGCGGAGGGTTGTTGGGGAGGGGGGAGCGTTTGAGGAATAACATGTTAATTTGTATGATATTTGGTTGTGAAACATGGAATTATGACAGTGAAAGGTAACTTTCTTACGTGTTTTATACTTTGGATAAATAAAAATTCCCAAAAAATTGATGCCACTACTTTGTATATACTGTTGTTCGTGGTGCTGTATTTACAGCTTACAGTATGACCGTTACCCA
Source organism: Engystomops pustulosus (assembly GCA_019512145.1). Classification (NCBI taxonomy): domain Eukaryota; kingdom Metazoa; phylum Chordata; class Amphibia; order Anura; family Leptodactylidae; genus Engystomops; species Engystomops pustulosus. The sequence goes on from WNYA01001021.1 coordinate 57,135, forward strand.
GCTCGGACGCATTTACTTTGTACTGGGTTTGTTACACAGGACTAAACATAGTCAATTTATGTACTTTATTTTATATACCGCACCTTGGTTCAAGGTACTATCAGTCTCACAGTGGCCAGAGCTGCTATAGGTGTCTCCAGGTGCTCGACCCTCTTATTTAGGTGACCGTGGAGAAGCATAGTGCGAGCTGCCGCCGCTCTATTAGTTGCCGATTGGGCTCCTGCGTCGCTTTTTAGGTGACCGAGGTGGCTCCGCCGCGCTTTTAGGTGACACGAGCGTGGCTCCGCCGCTCTGTTTGTTCACGTGGCTGCGCTTTTTAGGACGAGCGTGGCTCACGACGCTCTGTTTAGTGCCGAGACGTGGTCGCGAGCTTGTTTAAGTGGAGGTGGCTCCGCCGCTCTGTTTAGGTGGCCGAGCGTGGATCGCGCTCTTTTAGTGCCGAGCTGCTCCGCGCTCTTATCGGCTCGCCGCTCTGTTTGTAGGCAGCGTGGCTACGAGTCTATTTAGGTGGCCAGCGTGGCTCCGCCCCTATTTAGGTGCCGAGCGTGGATTACCGAGCTTATTAGGTGCACGAGAGTGGACTCACGCTTCTATTTAGGGCCGAGCGTGGCTCCGAGCCGTCTCATTTAGGTCGTACGAGTGTAGGAACAGGCTGGCGAGGTAGTGGATCCTCTGACCACTGCGGACGTGCACCAAGCCCACTACCTGGGACCGGGTCTAACGTGTACAACATTTTCACCGAGCACCAGCAAAGCGGGTTGGACTTTCTGCGTCGTGGTACCACTGGGCCATTCCAAGCGTGATTGTCCCACGGCAGCCAGAGCCAGAAACGCAGGCAATCTCGTAGTCAGCAGGGTCAGGACGGGCAGCATCAGAATCAAACGCGGAGAGTACAACATGGTCAGGGCATGCACAGGAGCCGCAGCGAAATAGAAACGGAGACCGAGGTACAACCGGGCAATCATATAAATTGCGGCAAGCAGCCGTATGCAAGCACGGTACACGGGACATGTTATAACAGCAGCGTATAGCAGTCACGGACACGGGTCACTGGTCTCCAAGGTCACACCGTAAACGGGACTGTAACATGTATAAGCACCCGGACGCTTTCGCGTACGACGGTCGACATGGAAACAGCAGCGTATAGCACACCTTACACGGACTGGTATACGAGCGTATCGCACACCGGATACACGGGACACTGTATACAGAGCGCCTTATAGCACACCGGTACCGCGGACACTGGTATACAGCAGCGTAACTACGCGGTACACGGTAAACTGTCTCAGCAGCGTCTAGCACGCCGGTAACGGGACCCTGGTATACAGCAGGTATACAGCCACCGGCCACTGGTATACAGCTTGCAAGGCCGGACGCACGGGTATTTACAGCAGAGTATAGCAACCCGGTACACGGGACACTGGATACAGCCACGTATAGCACGCGCTGAACACGGGACATGTGTATCCAGCTGTATAGCACGGCCGGTACACGGGGAACTGGTATACAGCAGCGAATTAGCACAGCCGGTACACGGCGACACTGGTTATACAGCAGCGTATAGCACGCCGGTTCAGGGACCGTGTTTACGCCAGCCGTGATAGTCCCCGTACACGGGACACTGGTATACAGTCAGCGTTAGCACGCCGGTTACACGGGACCGACTTTAGAGCGTATACCGGAAGGCCTGGTATAGCACGTTTCTCGACGGCGTAACAAAGGGCACTGGTTATCAGCAGCGTATAGCACGCCGGTACACGGGACATGGTTACCAGCAGTGTATAGCACGCCGGTACACAGGTGCCCTGGTCAAGGCAGCGTATAGCACACCGGGACACAGAACAACTGGTATACAGCAGCGTAATCACGCCGGTACACGGACAGGTATAAGCAGCGTATAGTCACGCCGGTACAAAGGGCCTGGTACAGCAGTCGTAAGCACACCGGTCACAGGGCCCCTGGTATACAGCACGTATACGCACACCGGGACCCACAGAAACACTGGCTATAGCGCAGCGTTAGCACACAGTATAACAGGACAGGAATACACCAGCGTATAGCACGCCGTACACGGAACTGGTAGTACAGCACGCGATTAGTCACGCCGGTACACGGGACACTGGTCTACCACAGCGTATAGTCACGCCGGTACAACGGGACATGGTATACAGATGCGTAAGTCACGCCGGTACACGGGACACTGGTAGTAACAGGCAGCGTATAGCACTGCCGGTACACTGGACACTGGTATTTAGCAGACAGCGTATGCACCCGGACACGGGACCTGATAACAGCATTAACGCACGCCGGTACACGGGACCCTGGTATCAGCAGCGTTACTAGCAGCCCTGTACAAAGGGTCAACGGATATACCATCAGTGATAGCACCCGGTACACAGGGCCCTGGTCACAGGGGACTGTATAAGCAGCGTATAACACACGGGACACAGACACCCTGTGATACAGCAGCGTATACACACAAGTCATACGGACACTGGTATACAGCAGCGTATAGCACACCGGTACACAGGGCACTGGTATACAGCAGCGTATAGCACACCGGTACACGGGACACTGGTATACAGCGACATCGAAATAGTTCAGCCGGTAGCACGACTTCGGTATCAAGGCGTAGCACATACAGGGACTGAGTATAACAGCAGTGTATGCACACCGTACAAGGGTCCATGGTTATACGGGCATGGTATACAGCAGCGTATAGACACCGGACACAGCAACACTGGATTATCAGCGGCGTATAGCACACAAGGATATCACGGACACTGGTATACAGCAGCGTATAGCAGCCGGTACCGACACTGGAACGCCGTAAAGCGTAAGGGCACTGTATAACAGCAGCCTTATAGCACGGCAGTACACGGGACACTGGATACAGATCGATAGCGCGGACGTTTATAAGCAAGAGCAGCCCGGTACAAGGGCACTGGGTATACAGCAGTGTTATAGCAAACCAGGTACACAGGCCCTATAGAGGTAAGCGACAGGCCATGGCTAAAGGCGTATAGCCCGCCGGTACACGCAGTGCCTGTATACAGACAGCGTATAGCACGCAGGCGTGGACCTTATAAGCGCTATCGCGCGGTATTCCAATGCACTGTATACATTTAGCACACCGACACAGGGCCCTGGATACAGCAGCGTATAGCACACCGGTATACCAAATCTATACGTGCTGTATCCAGTGCCCTTGTGTCTACAATAGGGTCATGTGTGATACGGCATACAGTAATAAGATGGTTTATCGCGCGGTTTCTACTTCTGAGATTTCATCAGGCACGTGGATTTCCCCTGAAATCACGCTGTCTGCAATTCAGGGTGTCCGGAAGTTCGTGGCGTGGCTTCCGGAATGCTACTGCGTGATGTCACTGACCAAAAGTGCCCATATATGGAGAGCTTCCTCCCGGGTCTTCCTGACAGGTCCAGCCCCTGTACAGGACGTCATTATGGGGAAGGGGGCATCGTGCGGGGGGGGGTGCGGAGAATGCGCGGGACCGCACACAGGACAATCTACTGGGACAACGGAGGGAGCCGCCGCCGCACTGGCTTCCATGTCCAAGGGGAACATGCTGATCCCTCCGTGGTATACTGCACCCCTATACTACCTTAACCCCTATTATATGTATATACAGATAGTAGTATAGTAGTATATATATATTATATACTTACTCACCCCCTATATACACTGTGCACCCTACATACACGAAATCCCCCTATATATCTGCACCCCTATATACACATGACACCCCTTGTGTATACACCCTCCTATATACACTGTGCACCCTACATCACCTTCACACTGTGCATACTGCAACCCCATTCTATACACTTACCCCTGGTATAGCTGCACCCCATATACACGAAACCCCTTGTGGTATACTGCACCTCCTATATACACTGTGCCCCCTAATCATACACTGACACCCCTGTGTATACTGCACCCTATATACACTGACACCTCCCTGTATACTGCACCTCCCATATACACTGACGCCTCCATGTATACAGCACCCTAAATGCACAGACATCTCTGTGTATACAGCAGCAGTATAGATACTATTTATAGCCACAGTCCAGTATATACATTGCTGAACATGTGATATATATAGTACACATTATAGACAGGGGAAGTGGTGGGGATTCCAGGAAGTCATATATACTGTAAAGTATGAAAAATCCCTGCAACAAAATGTGAAAAAAAGTTTCTGAAAACTCCAGACAACAATAAGGAAATAAATAATGTTCCCTTAGCAGAGGGGAGGTGTGTATGCAGCCCCACTGCGGAGCTATGCTGTGCCATGTGAGAGGGGAGGTGTGTTGCAGCCCCACTGCGAGCTATGCTGTGCCATGTGGACGGGGAGGTGTGCATGCAGCCCCACTGCGGAGCTATCTGTGCCAGTGAGGAGGTAGGTGTGTTGAAGCCCCACTGATGAGCTATGCTGTGTGCCATGTGAGAGGGGAAGTGATGTTGCAGCCCCACTGCGACTATGCTGTGCCAGTGGAGAGGGGAGGTGTGTATGCCAGCCCCACTGCGGGACAGGCAATGCCGTGCCATGTGAGAGGGGATTTGTATGCAGCCCCTCTGCGGCGCTATGACGCGTACCATGTGTACGAGGGGAGGTGTGTAATGCATCCCCACTGCGGAGTCTATGCTGTAGCCTGTGAGAGGGGTGTTGTATGCAAGCCCCACTGTTGAGCTATGCTTGTTCCATGTGAGAGGAGAGTTGTGTATGCAGCCCCCATGCTGAGCATGCCTGTGCTGTGAAGAGCGGGAGGTGTGTATGCAGCCCCACTGGCGGAGCTATGCCGTGGCCATGTGAGAGGGGAGGTGTTTGCAAGCCCCTCTGCGGGCTATGCCGTACCATGGAGGGGTGGATAGCCTCGAGGAGCCGTGCATGTGAAGGGAGGTGGGTCATGCAGACCCTCGCTGCGGAGCTATGCCGTAGCCATGTGGAGGGGAGTGTGTATGCAGCCCCTCTGAAGCTATGCTTACCCGTTACCAGTGTGAGAGGGAGTTGTGTACTGCAGCCCATGCGGAGCTTGCCGTACGTACCATGTGAAGAGGGAGGGAGCGTGTGTATGCAGCCCCTTGCGGAGCTATGCCGTGACATGTGCAAGGGGAGGTGTGTATGCAGCCCCCTTGCGGAGCTATGATCCGTGCATGTGAGGAGGGGAGGGTGTGTATGCACCCCACTGCGGAGCATGCTGTAGCCATGTGAGAGGGGAGGTGGTGTGATGCGCCACACACTGCGGAGCATGCCTACATTGAGAGGGGAGGTGTGTATCAGCCCCACTGCGGACTATGCTGCGCATGTGAGAGGGGAGGTGTGTGCTGCGCCCCATGCGAGCTATGCAGTGCGATGTGAGAGGGAGGGTGTATGCAGCCCCATGCGGTCTATGCTGTGCCATGTGAGAGGAGGTGTGTATGCGCCCCTGCGGTGCTTATGATCTGCCATTGTGAGAGGGGAGTGTGTTCAGCTCCCACTGCGGAGCTACATTGCTGTACCATTGAGAGGAGGTGGTGTGTATGCAGCCCACTGCGGAGCTATCTGTCCATGTGAGAGGGGAGGTGTGTATGCATCCCCCTGCGGAGCTATGCTGGTCCATGTGAAGAGTAATGATGCTTGCATTTTAACAGTGGCTTGTTCTTGGCGCTGTAATTTCTACAAGGGGCGGGTGGGGTTTCTGCGCTTGGATTTCATACACAGGGGTGGTTCTGGCGCTGTATTTCTACACAGGGGCTGGTTTGGTGCTGTATTTCTACACAGGTTGCTGGTTCTGGAGATGTATTCGAAAAGGGTTTGGTTGATGCGCTGTATTTCTTACACCGGGTTTGTTATGCGCTTGTGATTTCTACACAGTGTTTGGTTCTGGTGCGTGTTTCCCCCTTCTGGTTCTGGTGCTGTATTTATCACAGGGCTGGGTTCTGGTGCTGTATTTCTACACAGGGGCTGGTTCTGGTTGCTGTATTCTATACGGAGTCTATTTCTGCTCAAAACCGGTTCTAGCAGCATTTCTATGAGCTCTCGTTCTTATACGCATTTCTGTCAGAAAGCTCATTCTGGTACTATGTAGTTCTAAAAGGAGCTGTTACTGATGAGCAATTTTTACACAGGGGTGGTCTGGCGCTTTGTATATTTCTACACAGGGGTGGTTCTGGCGCTGATTTCTCACAGGGGCTGGTTCTGGTTGCGTATTTCTACACAGGGGCTGTTCTGGTGCTGTATTTCACACAGGTGCGGTTCGGGCGCTGTATTTCTCCAGGGTTCTGGTTCTGGCGCTGTATTCTACACAGGGTTATGGTTCTGGCGCTGTATTTTACACAGGTTCTGGTTCTGGTGCTGTTTTTACACAGGGGTGGTTCTGGTGCTGATTTTACACGGGGCTGGTTTGGTGCGATTTCTACACAGGGGGCTGGTTCTGGGTGTATTTCTACACAGGGGCTTGGTTCGGTGCTGTATTTAGAGACATGGGCTGGTTATGGTGTGCTGTTTTATTTCTACACAGGGGCTGGTTCTGGTGATGTATTTCTACACAGGGGTGGTTCTGGTGCTGTATTTCTACACAGGGGCTGGTTCTGGTGATGTATTTCTACCACAGGGGTGGTCTCGGGCCGGGCTTTCTACACCGGTTGTGGTTCTGGCGCTGTATTTCTAACAGGTTGCTGGTCTGGCGCTGTATTTATCACAGGGGTTCTGGTTTCTGGCGTGTATTATACAACAGGGTGCTGGTTTGGTTGCTGTGTTTCTACACAGGGGCTGGTTCTGGTGCTGTATTATACACCCGCGGTGGTTTGGTGCTGTATTTCTACCACATGGGTGGTTCTGGTGCTTGTATTTCTACAAAGGGGCGGGTTTTGGTGCTGTATTTCTGTTGTTTTTCGAAGCTGTTTCTGGTAGTCTGATTTATGTTTAGCCAGTTCTGATACTGTATTTCTAAGCAGGAGCCTAGTTCTGAATACTATAGTTTGTATGAAGCCCAGTTCTGGTGCTGTATTCTTCTTACTTCGTAGTTCTGGTGCTTTGTATTATTGTGTATACAGGTTGCATCATATAATTAATTCATATGATGTACTCACAATTCTAATTAAAAAAGGGGCAGTCACTGTAAATGAGGACATTAGTTTGGTTGAGAATTATATACAGGAAAAGGATGGACTGTATATCCTAGACACACGTATATTTAATGTAATTACTCAGGGGGCACTGTATATAGAAGGACAGGTGCCACGGTTTTGAGAAACTGCCCTGCTGATGTTGATTATGAAGGAGAAGGACTCTGCATACATGGTCTCCCCACAATGTAAGACGAGGGGACACAGAGCTGTAGGTGAGTTATCAGTGATCTGAAAGGGTTAAGAACCACTACCGAACAAGGGAGTACTGAGGCAGTCAAAGAGCTCGTACCTTGACATATATCATGTGGGATTGGTACGGACAATCTATGGCCCAATATGAACTAAATGATCGTCAGTTCCAGACGCACGCTTCCATGCGGACAAGGAGGGTGTACCTCGGCAGTCTTCAAAGGAAACGTCTTGTAAGCTGTTTCAACACAAGTATTACCCAACTACAGCGGCGAGGTCAACGGTGCGAGGGAGAGGCCCAACAAGTGTGAGAACAGCATGGTATGAACAGTAACCCGGGCTCTGATCCTCTTATTACCGTGAACATTCTTATTACAGTAAAACCCGGCTCTGATCCTCTTATTACCCCGTCCAACATCTTATACCATCACCCGGCTCTGGCTCCTCTTATTACCGGTAACAGCTTATTACAGTATCCCGGCTACTGATCCTTATTACCCCTGTCACATCAATTACAGTAACCGGCTCCAATCCTTTATACCACTGTAACATATTATTACCGTACCCGGGTCCTGATCCTTATCCCTGTAAACATCTTATTACCGGAACCCGGCTCTGATCTTTATTAACCCCTGTAACATTCTTTATTACAGTAAACCGTTCCTGGCCCTCGTATTACCCCTGTAAACATCTATTACCGTACCCGGCTCCTGATCCCCTTATTCCACTGTTAACATCTTATAACTTAAACCCGGTCCTGATCTCTTATTACCCGTAAAATATTATACAGTAACCGGCTCCTGATCCTATTATAACAACTTGTAAAATATTATTACAGAACCGGCTACGGATCCTCTTATTACCCTGAACATTTATTACCGTATCCCGGTCCTGTCCTCTAATTTACCCCTTGTAACATCTTACTTACAGTAACCCGGTCCTGATCCACTATTACCCATGTAACATCTTATAACAGTCAACAAGGTCCTGATCTCTTATTTACCCCTGTAACATCTTATTACAGTAACCCGGATCCTGGTCCTTTATTACCCCGGTAACATCTATTACAGTAACCGGCTCCTGGTTTCCTCTTATTACCCCTGTAATCTTATTACGGTAACCCGGACTCCTGGTACTCTTATTACCCCTTAAACATCTTATTACAGTACCCGCTCCTGGTCCTCTTATTACCCTTGTAACATCTTATTACAGTAACCCGGCTCGTGATTCCTTTTACCCACTGAACATATTATTACGTAAACCGGCCTGATCCTCTTATACCACTGTAATCATCTGCTTACAGTAACAGGCTCTGATCCTTCTTATTACCCGTCACCTCTTTTCGTAACCGGCTCCTCATCCTCTATTACCCCTGTAACATAGTATTACAGTAACCAGCTCCTGCTCCTCTTTATTACCCCCTGTAACATCTATTACAGTACCCGGCTCATGATCCTCTATACCCCTGTAACATCTTATTACGTAACCGGCTCCTGTCCTCTTATTACCCTGTAACTCTTATTACCAGTAACCCGGATACCTGATCCTCTTATTACCCTGTAAACATCTTATACAGTAATCCGGCTCTGATCCTCTATTTACCCCGGTAACATCTTATTACAGTAACGGGCTCCTGATCCTCTTATACCCTGTCACATCTTATTACTATCCCGGCTCCTTGGATCTCTTATTACCCCCTGTAACATCTTATTACAGTAAACCCGGCTACTAATCCTCTTATACCACTGTAAAATCTTATTACAGTAACCCGTGCTCCTGATCCCTTCTTATTACCCCCTGTAAAATCTTATTACAGTAAACCAGGCTCCTGATCCTCTTATTACCCCTGTAACCTCTTATTTTACCGTAACCCGGCTCATGCCCTCTTTATTACCACGTGTAACTATTAGAAGTAACCCGGTCCTGATCCCTAGTACCCCGATAACCTCTTATTAACAGTAACCCGGCTCCGATCTCTTATTACCCGTAACATCTTATTACAGTAACCCGGCTCTGCTCCTCTTATCCTGGAACATATATTACCGTAACCCGGCTCTGATCAGCTTATTACCCATGGAAATCTTATTACCGTAAACCCGGCTCCTGATCCTCTTATTACCCCTGAACATCCGTATTACAGTAACACGGCTCCTGATCCTCTATGACCAATGTAAACAGCTATTACAGTAACCCGGCTGTCCGGCTCATTCTATTAAAACTAAAACTTATACAGATCCGGCTATGATCTCCTCTTCCCTCGAAACATCTCGTTAACCCCATTTACAGTAACCCGGCTCCTGGCCTCTTAACAGATGTAACATCTTATTACAAGTAAAAACCCGGCCTGTCCCCTTAGTAACCCTGTAACATCGTTATAAACAGTAACCCGGCTCCTGCATCCTCTTATTACCCCTGTAACACTTTGACGTAACCAGGGGCTCTGATCCTCTATTACCCCTGGAACATATATTACAGTAACCCGGCTCCCATCCTCTTATTACCCTGTCAACCTTAACAGTATCCCGCTCCTGATCCTCCTTATGACCCCTGTAACATATTAGTACAGTATCCCGGCTACTGATCCTAGTATTACCCCTGTAACATATTATTACAGTAATCCCGGATCCCTGATCCACTTATTAACCCTTGCAACATCCTATTACAGAACCCCGGCTCCTGATCCCTCCTTATTACCACGGTAACATCGTATTACGAACCCGGCTCCTGGTCCTCTTATACCCCTGTAAAACATCGTATTACAGGTAACCGGATCCTGCGTCCTCTTATTACCCTGTAAACATCCTTATTACAGTAACCGGCTCATGGTAATCTTATTAACCCTGTTAACATTTATACAAGTAAACCGCCTCCTGGTCTCTTATTAACACTGTAAACCTCTTATTACCGTAAACCCGGCTCCTGATCCTCTTATTACCCCAGTAACATTGGTATTACAGTAAAACGGATAATGATAATCTGATGACCCCGTAACAGCTTCTTATCATAGTTCATAGATGTGGTTGCCGGTGTGTTGAATAGGAAATATATATAAAGCATGGGTTGCACTTTCTGTATTATCACATGGGCCCCTTGTTACGCCACATGGCGCGATCGATCGTTAGAATGGTGGGTGATTGCCTGGCTTCGTTTATCTTCATATGCACTGGACGTGGGTTCTCCATGGTAATCAGCGCCAGGGCCGTGGGTGGGTGTTGCATGGCAGATAACACAAAACAGACAGGTAAATGTGGGTAATGAGGGGAACTGAAGTGATACTAATTATTGTGTTAGACAATGATGATATTATAGTGAGCGGCGATTGGACCTAGTGTGGACACAGAGCTTATACTGATGATATGGATGATGTATACAGGGAACAACCTCGGCAGACCCATGAGTGCAGGCCCCGCTAGAGTCCCCGGGTGGACTGGATGGAGGATGTACGGGGAACCTATCGCTCCACGGGTGCGGCCGATCTGTACGGCCCCTCTCGCTCCAGGGTGTCCGCTCTGGACGGGGCCCCTCTCGCTCCAGGGTTGTTCGCTCTGTAAGGGGAACCCCTACCGCTCCAGGGTGTCTGCTCTTGTACGGGGACCCTCTCGCGCTGTCGCTCCTGTAGGCTTTTCCCGGTGTGGCTCTGTACGGACCCTCGGTCCTCCACGGGGTCCGCTCTGTACGCGGGGCCCTCTCGCCCATGGGTGTCCGCTCTGACGGGGTGCCCCCCCCCTCTCGACTCCACTGGTGTACTGCTTCTGTATGGGCCCTCTCGCTCCCTGGTGTCCGTCTTGTCCAGGGGCCCTCTCGCTCCACGGGTTGTCCGATCGTACGGGGCCCCTCTGCTCCACGGTGGTTGTCCGCTCGTCAGAAGGCTTCAGAAAAGAAAAACCAACCGAAGGGCAAACACTCTGTCAGGTACTTGGTTTACAATCCTTCATCCTGGTGGTTAGAGTGCTTTAAAAAAGGTAGGGAGAGGTCAATAAGATGGAATGGAGAGATTAAACTAGCAAAATAAGCAATCAGAGCGGATCTGGTTTGCCACAAGAGGGTCAAGGCATGGTTTGGCGGAAGGGTTTTTGGGGAGGGGGGAGGTTTGAGGAATACATGTTCAATTGTATGATATTTTGGTTTGTGAAAATGGAATTATACAGTGACAAAGGTTAACTTTCTTCTGTGTTTTTACTTTGGATAAATAAAAATTACCCAAAAAATTGATGCCAACTACTTTGTGATAACTGTTGTTCGGGCTGTATTTACAGTGATTACAGTATGACACGTACCACAGCTTGACCTTACTGTTGTACTGGGTTTGTTACAAGGACTAAACAATACAAATTTATGTACTTTATTTTATATACCGCACCTTGGTTCAAGCTACGTCCTCGAGGTGGCTCGAGCTATCTAGTCAGGCTGACCGGTCTTATAGGTGGAGCTGACTCCAAGTTCTATTTAGGTGCCGAGCGTGGTCCGCCGCTCTATTAGTGCCGATGTGGGCTCCTGTCCGTAGCTTTTAGGTGAACCGGAGTGGCTCCGCCGCGCTATTAGGTGACGAGGTGCCGCGTCTTGTTGCCTCGTGGCTCCGCCGTCTCTGTTTAGGTGACGAGGTGGACTCACGCGCTCTGTTTAGTGCCGAGAGTGATATCGGCTGGTTAGTGCCGAGCGTGGCTCCGCCGCTCTGTTTAGGTAGCCGAGCGTGGATCCGACGACTCTTTTAGTGAGTTCGGCGTTTGTTCCGAGGTGGCTCCGCCGCTCTGTTTGAGTGAAGACGGGGGCTAGCGTCTATTTAGGTGCTAGCGTGTGCTTCCGCCTCTCTATTTAGGTGCCGAGCGTGGTGACGCTTATTAGGTGCACGAGCGTGGTCAGCGACTTCTATTTTAGGGCCGAGCAGTGGGCTCCGCCGCTCTATTTAGGTGTACGAGGTAGGATCAGGCTGGGGCCGAGGTAGTGGATCCTCGACCACTGCGGACGCTATGGACACAAGCCCACTACCTGGGACCGGGTCTAGTGGTACCAATTTTCACCCAGAGCACACGCAAAGCGGGTGGACTTTCTGCGTCGTGGTACACTGGTCCATTCCAAGGCGTGACGTTGTCCGCACGGCAGCCAGAGCCACAGAAACGCAGGCAATACCTCGTAGTCCAGCAGGGGTCAGGACGGGCCAGCACAGGAATCAACGCGGAGAGTAGCAACAGTGGTCACGGGCAGCACCAGCGAGAGGGCCGGAAATAGAAACAGGAACCGAGGTCACAACCGGGCAATCATATAAATTGCGCAAGCAGCCGTTAGCAAGCCGCCGTACACGGGACATGGTTATACAGCAGCGTATAGCATCCGGTACACGGGTCACTGGTCTAGCAGCATCATAGCACCCAGTCATACGGGGACACATGGATACACAGCTGTATACAGCACACCGGCTACATGGTTGGTATAACAGACAGCGTATCGCACACCGGTACACGGGACATGAACATAGCGCTATAGCACACCGCTACACGGGACACTGGTATACGCAGCGTAATACACGCCGGATACACGGTACCTGGTATACAGCAGCGCAGCACGCCGTACCGCGGACACTGGTATACAGCAGAGTGTGCACGCCGGTACACGGGACCACTGTACTCAGCAGCGGTATAGCACAAGGCCGGAACGGGGACACGGTGTATTACAGCAGACGTAAGCACGCCGGTACACTGGACACAGGTATACAGCACGTATAGCACCGGTACACGGGAACATGTCATACCAGCCTCGTATAGCACGGCCTGTAACACGGTGGACACTGGTATCAGCAGCGATATAGCACGCCGGTACACGGCCAACTGGTATACAGCAGCGTTAACGGTCAGGACACGTTCCGCGTATAGCACGCGGATTCACGGGTATACCGTTTCGCACGTGATACACCGCGTACACGGGACACTGGTATACAGTCAGCGCTAGACGCCGGTTACACGGGAACCACTGGTACTTACAGCAGCGTATAAGCACGGGGTACAAGGGACACTGGTATACCAGCAGCGGTTATTTAGCACCGCCGGTACAGGGACACTGGTATACAAGCAGGTATAGCACCGTACGGACGGTACAGCAGTGATGACCCTGGTAACAGTGGTCAAGCGTATAGCACACCGGGACACGACACTGGTATACAGAAGCGTAATCACGCCGGTACACGGACAGGTATAAGCAGCGTATAGTCACGCCGTACAAAGGGCACTGGTAGACAGCAGTCGTTAGCACACCGGTACACAGGGCCCTGGTAACAGCAGCGTATAGCACCCCGGACCAACAGAACACTGGCTATAGCACGCGCGTATAGCACACAGTATACAGGACATGAATACCACAGCGTATAGCACGCCGTACACGGGAACCTGGTATACAGCAGCGGTTATCACGCCGTACACGGACACTGGTCTCCAGCAGCGTATAGTGCACCCGGTAACAACGGGACAACTGGTATACAGTCGCGTAACACGCCGGTACACGGGACACTGGTAGTAACAGGCAGCGTATAGCACTGCCGGTACACGGGAACACTGTATTACAGAGCGTATCGCACGCGCGGTACACGGGACACTGAGGATAAGCAGAGTAACGCACGCCGGTACACGGGACCACTGGTATCAGTCAGCGATTAGCAGCCCTGGTACAAAGGGTCACTGGATATACATCAGTGTATAGCACCCGGTACACAGGGCCCTGGTCATCAGGGACTGTGATACAGCAGCGTATAGCACACGGGGACACAGACACCCTGTATACAGCAGCGTATACACACAAGTATACGGACACTGGTATACAGCGAGTCTTATGCACGCCGTACACGGCACTGGTATACAGCAGCGTATAGCACTCCGGAACGGGACCTGGTATACAGCCAGCACCTGTAAACGCCTTATACAGCACGGTAGCACGGGACAAGGTTGCAACGAGCTTGTGACACGTACAAGGGCCACTGAGTATAAAGCAGGTATAGCACCGTAACAAGGCCACTGGTATACCAGGGCATGGTATACAGCAGCGTATAGCACACCGGGACACAGCAACACTGGATTATCAGCCGAGCGTATAGCACACAAGGTATTACGGAAACTTGGTATACAGCAAGCGTATAGCCACGCCGGTACCTGGACAACTGGTTAACGCAGCCGTATAGCACGCGGTACACGGGACAACTGGTATACAGCACGGCTTATAGCACGCCGGTTACCACGGGACATGGTTATAAGCAGTATCGTATTAGCAAACGCGCGTACAAGGGCACTGGTATACAGCAGTGTTTATAGCAACCCGGTACACATGGCCCTAGTATAAAGTAAGCACCGACAGGGCAGTCTAAGAGCGTATAGCCCCCCGGTACACAGCTGGACCTGGTATACAGAAGCGTATAGCAGCGTGGGGTTACAAGGGCACTTGCACGCCGGTACATGGCCTGTAACACATGTAATAGCACACCGGTAACAGGCCCTGGTATACAGCAGCGTATAGCACACCGTATACGAGACATCTATCCGTGCTGTTACCAGTGCCCTGTTTTACCAATAGGGTCATTGGATATCGGCATACAGTATAAAGATGGTTTTCGCTGCGTTATCTACTTCTGAGCTTTCATCCAGGCACTGGATTTCCCCTGAATCACGCGTGATCTGCAATTTCGGTTGTCCGGAAGTTGCGGGCGTGGCTTCCCGGAATGCCTCTGTGATGTCACTGGACCAACAATTGCCCATATATGGAGAGCTTCCTCCCGGGTCTTCCTGACAGGTCCAGCCCCTGTACAGACGTCATTGGCGGGAAGGGCAGCGTGCGGGGGAGTGCGGAGAATGCGGGCGGGCCCGGCACACAGACAATCTAACTGGGACAAAGGAGTGACGCCCGCCGCATGCTTTCCATGTCAGGGGAAATGTGATCCTCCGTGTATACTGGCACCCCATATACTACTTAACCCCTATTATATTATATAGCAGATAGTTATATGATATATAATATTATATACTTACTCACCCCTATATACACTGTGCACCCTACATACACTGACACCCCCTATATATACTGCACCCCTATCTACACATGACACCCCTTGTGTATACACCCTCCTATATACACTGTGCACCCTAACATCACCTTCCAACACCCTGTGCATACTGCAACCCCTTTATACACTTACCCCTGTGTATAGCTGACACCCCATATACACTGAAACCCCTGTGATACGGACACCTCCTATATACACTGTTGCCCCTATTACACTGACCCCCTGTGTATACTGCACCCTCATATAACAGACACCTCCACTGTATACTGCACCTCCACTATACACTGACACCTCCATGTATACGCACCCAAATGCATCAACCTCTCTGTGTATACAGCAGCAGTATAGATACTATTTATAGCCACAGTCCAGTATATACATTGCTGAACATGTGATATATATAGTACACATTATAGCCACGTGGAATGGTGGGGATTCAGGAAGTCCATGATTACTGTAAAGTAATGAAAATCCCTGCAACAAAAATGTGAAAAACAAGGTTTCTGAAAACTCCAGACAACAATAAGGAAATAAATAATGTTCCCTTAGCAGAGGGGAGGTGTGTGTGCAGCCCCACTGCGGAGCTATGCCGTGCCATGTGAGAGGGGAGGTGTGTATGCAGCCCCACTGCGTGAGCTATGCTGTGCCATGTGAGAGGGGAGGTGTGTATGCAGCCCCACTGCGGAGCTATCTGTGCCATGTGAGAGGAGGTGTGTATGAAGCCCCACTGATGAGCTATGCTTGGTGCCATGTGAGAGGGGAGGTGATGTATGCAGCCCCACTGGATCTATCGCTGGCCCTGTGAGAGGGGAGGTGTGTATGCAGCCCCACATGCGGAGCGGCAATGCCGTGACATGTGAGAGGGGCGATGTTGTATTGCAGCCCCTCTGCGGGAGCATGCCGTACCATGTGAGAGGGGAGGTGTGTAATGCATCCCCACTTCGGAGCTATCTGTAGCCATGTGAAGAGGGGGTTGTATGCAAGCCCCACTGTTGAGCTATGCTTGTCCATGTTGAGAGGGAGGTTGTGTATGCAGCCCCATGCTGAGCATGCTGTGCACTGTGAGAGACGGGAGGTGTGTATGCAGCCCCACTGGGGTAGCTATGCCGTGGCTCATGTGGAGGGGAGGTGTGTTGCAACCCCTCTGCGGAGCTATGCCGTTACCATGGGAGAGAGGGGGAGGTGTGCATGAGCCCCCTGCGGAGGCTAGCCGTGCCATGTGGAGAGGGGAGGGGTGTATGCAGACCCTCGTCGTAGCTATGCCGTACCATGTGGAGGGGAGGTGTGTATGCAGCCCCACTGCGAGAGCTATGCTTTACCCGGTACCAGTGTGAGAGGGGCTTGTGTATGCAGCCCTTGCGGAGCTTGCCGATACCATGTGGAGGGAGGGGAGGGTGTATGCAGCCCACTGCGGAGCTATGCCGTGCACATGTGAGAGGGGAGGGGTGTTATGCAGCCCCATGCGGAGCTATGATGTGCCATGTGAGGGTGGGAGGTGTGATGCAGCCCCACTGCGGAGCGATGCCGTACCATTGAGAGGGGAGGTGGTGTGTATCGCCCCTACAATGCGGACTATGCTTACATGTGAGAGGGGAGGTGTGTAGCAGCCCCACCTGCGGAGCTATGCTGCGCATGTGAGGGGAGGGTGTTGCGCCCCATGCTGAGCTATGCAGTGCATGTGAGAGGGAGGGTGTATGCGCCCACTGCGGTGCTATGCCGTGCCACTGTGGAGAGGGGGTGTGATTGCGCCCACTGCGGAGCTTATGACTTGCCATTGAGAGGGGGGTGTATGCAGCCACACTGCGGAGCTACTTAGCTGTACCATGTGAGAGGGGATGGTGTGTATGCAGCCCCAACTGCGGAGCTATCTGTGTCCATGTGAAGAGGGAGGTGTGTAGCAAGCCCCATTGCTGATCTGCTGTCCATGACACCTGCTCCGGGTGTACTGCAGGGACCGGCACGATATTAAAGGGGATGTCCAGACAAGAAAAAACATGGCTGTCTATTCTAAAACCCAGGCCACTCCTACCCACAGGTCATGTGGTTTCGGCAGCTCAACGTACTAAGCACAACATCACCATGAACATCACATCTTTTGTTTCAGAGAATACGATTAAGAATCTTTCTTCCTTAAAGGAAAACCTTACCCAAGCACGCTTCCATGCTGGGTGGTGTCCCCCGAAACAGGATCCCTTCTTCTTTTCTTCATGGGCTCATTGGGAGAAAAATAGTCCCTTAAGTTATGCAAATGCAGCCTCAGGGGCTCCTGGTTACATGACAGAAGCTCCTTTCGCGAATTATCACATCCAGCTCGCTGGTTGGGAAGGGAGGGCTGAGCTTCCGTTAATGTACCAGGAGCCCCTGAGGCCATTGCATAATTTTAAAGCGATTTTCCTCCAAAAAGAAAGCCATTTAAGAAGAAAAGGAACGGTCAATCCTGTTTCTGGGGACAAGTACCACTGTAAGTGTTCTTGGTGTACAATACTGCACCATTGTTTGATTTCCTTCTAATCAAAACTCCTACCTTCGCACGGCTGCACCTTTCTCTGGAATAGACTACTTTGAAACTTCAGGCGTAATTACCTAGCCAAATTTTTTCAAACATGCCCTAAAAACCCATGACTTTCACTTTCTTTTCTCTTCTAACTCCCCCTGATTCCCTCCTGTCTAATGTAACCCCTCGTCACTTGATACCAATGAATATAAGCTTATGTATATTATTATAATGTCTTTTTATATAGAAACTGTAAATGATTTAAGAGGGTGTTGACCCTGAGGCGCAGCTTAACACGTTAATCAAACGGCGTACCCGATCATTACATGTACCTATAGCCCGGAAAAGGAGGAAGCGGCAACCCTGATGCATGTAACACTATATACGTGTATGACCCTGTATATCACCGCGGTGCGTTGGTATACACGACTATCCTATATCTACCCTATAGACTGCTCTGTGACATCTCATGTAGGGTTTATAGTAGCACAGAGTGGTGTGTGTACAAATATATATATATATAGGACACAATACCCAATGCAGCATAGACATAGATGTGTGTATATATCCCGTACATTATATAACATTGAAGCTGACCCGTAGATGTGATATGTACTCCCATGTCTTAGTGTGTTCCTATATGGAAACTGATCTGTGTGGCATATCCTATACATTATATACCACAATGGAGCTTATCCGATTATATATTATTATACTCCATGTATTATCTAGTCCTGTACGGAACATGGCAGGTGTGTGTATACATTCCTGTACATTATACTACCATTTGGCATTGATGGGTGTCCCCTTTATACATTTTTCATGGCTGTGTTTCTGCTCTGTATACTATAGCCAAGCTGATGTATTGTTGGTTGCTGTATGGAACTTTTCATGTGGGCTACATATCCTGTACAGCATGTGGAAGCACTGGCATAGGTTGTTTGGGGGTGTTACTTCCTGTGTATAGTGTGCACACTATAGTTAGTCCTCATATATGGGGCAGGCCCCCATGTGTGGTATATATCCTGTATACTGAGGTGTCTTATGGTGCGGATCCTATATGGCAGCACCTATAGTGGTGACCCCTTCATCCACCTTATTCTACCAGGATAGCCCATGATCGTCCTCCAGACTATCTCCGAGCCTATGTGACGACTCTCCCCATCATCCCCCCCCGAGGTGTATAAACGAGCGGAGTTCGCTCTATCTGTAAACAATCATTTACTTAAATGACAGAAAACAAGAACATAGAAAAACATCGCGGGTTATAACAAACTGCCACATACAATACGACTCAGTTCAGCACTCCCCAGGAACACGTCCCGTAAAAGTACACTTAATAATCTACTGTGCATTAATACATATTACCGGGGGCAGGGCGGGTTCCGAGGCCTGCGGAGCCCCCCCAGCCCCCACTGCTATAGCTGAGGCCGTCGTTGTGCCCGGCCTTGCCCGCAGCGACCCTCCACACAGCGGCGGCCCGCAGGGGAATAGGAGAACACCGTTGGTCGTGTAACCTTCACTGGAAGAATCCATCTGTGCAACTAACAGTGACTGGCGAGGAGGGTACAGCGCCAGCCTGCACCCGCCCGGCACATGACAAACATTCCTCTCTCGTTATGACACCACCAAAATTCTGAAGAGCTCCTCGTTAGTGCGGCGAGGGGGGGAAGAATTAGTCCACCCCGCTATGATTAACCCTTCCGCTGCCAAGCTGTGCCCACAGCCAGACAGGAGGGTCCTCATTGCTCAGGCCATCTGACAAACTCAAGCCCACGGCTTGCGGGCACTTGTGTTCCCCAGTAAGGCAGCAGAAGAGTCTCTCCCTAATCACGGTCCTTCGGGAGTTCAGAGCAGCAATACACGGATGGTTGGCAGAAAGACTGGCAATCAACCCACAGATCAGGAACAGTCTCTCTATTACCCCCCTCACGCTGACGGCTCAGTCCTGTAAGTGCGATCATTAGTTCATGTCTGGGTACCCCCAGGAGGGGGCGCTTGTAGTCATTATCAGCCCCCCGCCAACTTCGATACAGTCTATACAGCAGGGGGCAGGATGTAGAGGATCCTCAGGGGGCGGTGCCCCCTAGCTGGTAACCCCTGATGGTGAAGTATCTATAGCCCAGGGTGTTGCCGTGTCCACTCATCACCCCTGGACAATGCCCTCCAAGTGGTGCCTCGGTCTGTACAGCGAGGGCGATGGATGCTCGGCGGCGTGCCATGTTAACTTCTGGACCCTGATTGTCAACACAGGGGGACAGGACAGTCGTAGACACGTCATGGGGAGCGCTGCAGTCACCCTTGTGGTGGAGGACTATGATGTGGCCCCTGAGTTTGGGTGCAGTCCATAGACAGCAGGGGCCGCTGCAGTCAGTGTGCAGCTGGGCCTCGGGGCGGATCGAGAAAAGAAGGCATGCCCTGCCACCGAGCAGCATGCTGACAGCCGTGGACGGTTGCTCGCGCACGCGGCCCTTGAGCTGCTCCACCTGCTCGCAGGACTGCTTCACGCGGTTGCCGCTGAGGCCGCAGTTCTCGCTTCTTGAGCTCCCGTCACTTCTCCTACAGGCGGGGCGATCGCCTCCAGCTTCCTCTTGCGGCACCTTGGTGGCCTGTCCATAATCTTTTTCTTGGTTCTTTTGCGGTTCCGCAGCATCCTCTCTCTAACACTTGATCCTTCTCCTGCTCCTCCATGTTTTGATGGGTGACATGGGCGCCCGGGGTGGTGCTGTCCCTGCTGCCGCCGGCGTTCCCGGTCCGTCTGCGGTTCTTCCTTGTGTCCGTAGGGGGCTGGGTCGGTTGGGCGGGGTGAGTATCTGTGGTGGCGGAGGCTGGCGTTAGCAGGTGTAGGACGGACAGTTGGTTGTACACGCCGGGTCGGCCTCCGTAACATCCGCCGTTTCCGGTGCGGTGCCGCCGCTCGGGAAACGTTGGGCGGGAACATCGCGTTCATCTTGTGCAGATCATCCAGCGCCACGCACAAAGCACTTCCACGACGGCCCTCCTGCTCCTCGGGCCGCCCCTGGTAGACGGCCTGGCCCCGCACGCTGCGCCGCCCCGATGTGGATGATGAGCACGCTCCAGCTCCGGCGCGGAACATCTTCAGGCTTCGGCTGCTCCTGTAGTGGACAGCTCCGGCTTCAGGATTGGGTTTTTAACTGATCGCCTCAGCAGACGCGGCTTCAGTAGCGGACGGCTCGCCGGGAGTACAGCAGAGAGTCGTCATAGAAGGGCTGCTCCATCTGAGCACATCAGCGGGTCGGTGCGTTTGTGCGGTGTACGGGAGAGAGCTTGCTGCGACGTGCTGTCACGGGACTCCTGTTCATCTGACAGCTCGACATGCGCAGCCATAGGCTTATCCACGGCCAGGCCCCGGAAGCGCCAGGTCCGGCGCCGATGGACGCGGCCGCGGTGACGTCCCGGCGTGTGGACGTGAATGAGAAGTGGGGAGCGTGCGTGTGTACGTCAGTGCCAGGAAACTCGTGCTGCTTGTAAACGGGGGAGGGGGGCAGGGAGGAAATCCTGGTGACGTCACACTACGCTGGGCATCACAGGTCATTGCCATGTACCGGACCTTGTTATAGCAGTGTTATTTAGGGATCAGTGATGGCAATTGTTAGGGGAGCTTTCTATAGCTGGCAGTGTTATTAGGATCAGTGTTGGCACATTGTTAGGGGGCTTCTGATAGCTGGCGGGTTGTAGTGCACTGTATAGGATACTTGAGCTGACGTGGTATGGTCAGTCTGGTTTATAGGGATACTTGTAGCTGGCAGTTGGTATAGGGATCAGTGACTGGCACATTGTTATAGGGATACTTGTAGCTGGCAGTGGTATAGGGATCAGTGCTGGCACATTGTTATGGGGGACTTCTACTTAGCTGGCCAGCGGTATAAGGGATCAGTGACGGACATGGTTAGGGGGCCATTCCTGTAGCTGCAGTGGTATAGTGCAGTGACTGGCCATTGTTATAGGCGAATTCGTAGCTGGCGTGGTATAGGGATCAGTGGACTGGCCAATTGTAGGGGCTTCTACGCTGGCAGTGTATAGGGTATCAGTGACTGGCACATTGTTGGTCGGGTTTCTAGAGTGAGTGGCAGTGGTATGGGTATCAGTGACTGGGCACATTGTTAGGGGTACTCTATAGCTGGCAGTGTATAGGGTATCAGTGGACTGGCACATTGTTAGGGGTTTCTATAGCTCGGCCAGTGGTATCGGTGTACTCGCTGACGGCTGGTGTTGTGTGTAGCGGCGTCTTCTTATGTAGCCTGGCAGACATGTGGCTTATGTAGGGATTCACACGGGACTTGGCCCGGGAGGTGTGTATGCAGCCCCACTGCGGAGCTATGCTGTGCCATGACACCTGCTCCTGGGTGTATTGCAGGGACCGGATGATATTAAAGGGATTGTCCAGGACAAGAAAAACATGGCTGCTCTATTCTAAAACCAGTGCCACTCCTACCCACAGGTCATGTGCGGTACTGCAGCTCACGCTAATAAGCAAACATCACCATGACATCACATCTTTGTGTTTCAGAGAATAAGATCTAAGAATACTTTCTTCCTTAAAGGAAACCTGTACACCAAGCACGCTTCCATGCTGGCGTGTGTCCCCCGAAACAGGATCCATTCTTCATTTATCTTCAAATGGGCTCATTTGGGAGAAAAATAGTCCCTTAAAGTTATGCAAATGAGCCTCAGGGGCTCCTGTTTACATGACAGAAGCTCCTTCTGCGAATTATCACATCCCCAGCTCGCTGGTTGGGAAGGGGAGGGCTGAGGGCTTCCGTAATGTACACAGGAGCCCCTGAGGCTCATTTGCATAATTTTAAAAGCCGATTTTCTCCAAAAAGAAGCCATTAGAAGAAAAAGGAAGGTCAGATCCTGTTTCTGGGGACAAGTACCAACATGTAAGTGTGCTTGGTGTACAATACTGCATCCATGTGGTAGATTTCCTTTAATTCAAACCTCCTACTTCTCCCGAGCTGCACCTTTTCTCTGGAATAGACTACTTTGAACTATCAGGCTAATACCTAGCCAAATTTTCAAACATGCCCTAAAAACCCATGACTTTCACTTTCTTTTCTCTTAAACTCCCCTGATTTCTCCTCCTGTCTATGTAACCCCTCGTCACTTGATACCAATGAATAAAGCTTTATTATTATTATTATTAATGTCTTTATATAGAAACTGTAAATGATTATAAGAGGGTGTGACCCTGAGCGCAGCCTATAACACGTAATAACAGGATACCCTATAATTACATGACCTATATCCCTGGAAAAGAGGAAGCGGCACGCTGATGGCAAGTGTACCTATATACTGTTATGACCCTGTATATCACCGCGGTGCGGTGGTATAGCACGACATCCTATATCCCCTATAGACTGCTCTGTGACATCTCATGTAGGGTTTATAGTAGCACGTAGGTGGATGTGGTACCCATATATATATATATAGGACACAATACCCAATGCAGCATAGACATAGATGTGTGTGTATATATCCTGTACATTATATATACCACATGGAGCTTACCCTTAGATGTGAGTATGTACTCCATGTATATAGTGTGTCCTATATGGAACATGATCATGTGTGTGCATATCCTATACATTATATATACCACATGGAGCTTATCCTGATATATATATATACTCCATGTATATAGTATGTCCTGTACGGAACATGGCATACGTGTGTATACATCCTGTACATTATATACCATTTGGCCATTGATGGGTGTCCCTCTTATATACATTTTTCATGGCCGTGTTTCTGCCCTGTATACTATAGCCATAGATGTATGTATATAGTATGTGCTGTATGGAACTTAGTCATATGTGTGTACATATCCTGTATACAGCATGTGGAGCATAGCCATAGGTGTGTCTCCTACCTGTATATAGTGTGCACACTATAGTTATCACCTATTATATGGGGCATGGCCCCCACTGTGTGTATATATCCTGTATACTGAGGTGTCTTATGGTGCGGATCTATAGTGGTGACCCCTTCATCCACCTTATTCTCCCCAGGAAGCCATATAGTCCTCCAAGGACTGTGTCCAGAGCCTTATGTGACGACTCTCCCCATCATCCCCCCCCCCGAGGTGTAATAAACGAGCGGAGTCGCGTTCATCTGTAAACAATCATTTACTTAAATACAGAACAAGACTAGAAAACATCAGCGCGGTATAAAAAACTGACACATAAAATACGACTCAGTTCAGACCTCCTCCCAGGAAAGACGTCCCGTTACAGTACCTTAATAATCTACTGGGCATTAAATACATATTACCGGGGGGCAGGGGTTGTCCGAGGCCTGCGGAGCCCCCCAGCCCCCACTCTATAGCTGAGGCTTCGCTGTGCCCGGCCTTGCCCAGCAGGACCCGTCCACACAGCGAGCTCCCGCAGTGGATAGGAGTCACAAGTTGGTCTGTACCTTACACTGGAAGAAATCCCATCTGTGCCCTAACAGTGACTGGCGAGGAGGGTACCACGCCAGCCTCACCGCCCGGGCACATGACCCGCATCCTCTCTCGTTATGCACCAACACAAATTCTGAAGAGCTCCTCGTTAAGTGCTGGCAGGAGGGGGGGAAGAGATTAGTCACCACCAGCTATGATTAACCCTTCTGCTGCCAGGGGCTGTGCCCACCATGCCAGCAGGAGGGTCCATCATGCTCAGGCCATCTGACAAACTCCCAGCCACGGCATTGCTGGACTTGTATTTTCCCGCAGTAAGGCGAAGAAGACTCTCCCTAATTCACGTCCTTCTGGAGTTTCAGAGCAGCAATACGCACGATGGTTGGCGAAAGACTGGCATCAACCCCACAGATCAGGAAACCATCCCTCTCGATGTGTCCAGAGCCTTATGTGACGACTCTCCCCATCCCCCCCCCCCCCGAGGTGTAATAAACGAGCGGAGTCGCGTTCATCTGTAAACAATCATTTACTTAAATACAGAAACAAGAACATAGAAAACATCAGCGCGGTATAAAAACTGACACATAAAATACGACTCAGTTCAGACACTCCCAGGAAAGACGTCCCTGTAAAGTACCTTAAATAATCTACTGTGCATTAAATACATATTACCGGGGGGCAGGGGGGTGTCCGAGGCCTGCGGAGCCCCCCCAGCCCCCACTCTATAGCTGAGGCGTCGCTGTGCCCAGGCCTTGCCCAGCAGGACCCGTCCACACAGCGAGCGCCCGCAGGGATAGGAGTCACACGTTGGTCTGTAAACCTTACACTGGAAGAAATCCCATCTGTGCACTAACAGTGACTGGCGAGGAGGGTACCAGCGCCAGCCTCACCCGCCCGGGCACATGACCCACATCCTCTCTCGTTATGACACCACACAAATTCTGAAGAGCTCCTCGTTAAGTGCTGGCAGGAGGGGGGGGAAGAGATTAGTCACCACCGCTATGATTAACCCTTCTGCTGCCAGGGGCTGTGCCCACATGCCAGCAGGAGGGTCCATCATGCTCAGGCCATCTGACAAACTCCAAGCCACGGCATTGCTGGGACTTGTAGTTCCCCAGTAAGGCAGAAGAGACTCTCCCTAATCACGGTCCTTCTGGAGTTCAGAGCAGCAATACCACGGATGGTTGGCAGAAAGACTGGCATCAACCCCACAGATCAGGAACAGTCTCTCGATACCCCCCTCACGGTGACGGCTCAGTCTGTAAGTGCGAAATCCATTAGTTCATAGTCTAGGAACCCCCAGGAGGGGGCGCTGTAGTCATTATCCAGCCCCCGCCAACTGCAGATCAGTCTATACAGCAGGGGGAGTGATGTAGAGATCCTCAGGGGCGGTGCCCCTAGCTGGGTAACCCCTGATGGTAAAGTAGTCTATAGCCAAGGGGGTGCCGTGTCCATCATCAACCCCTGGCACAATGGCCCCTCCAATGTGGTGCATCGGTCTGTAAAGACAGAGGGCGATGTAGATCCTCGGGGGCGGTGCCATGTAAACTTCTGGACCCTGATATGTCAACACAGGGGGGACAGGACAGTCTGTAGACAGCAGGGGGCGCTGCAGGTCACCCTTGTGGTGGAGGACTATAGATGTGGCCCCTGATGTTTGGGTGCAGTCCATAGACAGCAGGGGGCGCTGCAGGTCAGTGTGTAGCTGTGGCCGCGGGGGCTATTACCCCTGTAACATCTTATTACAGTAACCGATCTGACACTTTACCCTGCAACTCCTACTTACAACCTTGACCCTCCTTAACCACTAACTCTATTACATACCCCGGCTCCTGGTCCTCTTTATCCCCTGTAACATCTATTACAGTAACCGGACTCCGCGTCCTCTTATTACCCCTGTAACATCCTTATTACAGTAACCCGGCTCCTGGCTATCTATTAACCCTGTTAACATCTTATACAGTAACCGCCTCCTGGTCCCTCTTATTAACACCCTGTAAACTCTTATTACGTAACCCGGCTCCTGATCCTCTTATTACCCAGTAACTTGGTTTACAGTAACCGGATAATGAACTCTGATGACCCCCGTAACAGTCTTATTATCATAGTTCATAGATGTGGGTGCCGGTGTGTTGAACTAGGAAATATAGATAGATGTTGTTGCACCTTTCCTGTAATTATCCCCTGGCCCTTGTTACGCACATGCGCGATCGATCGTTAGAATGGTGGGTGATTTGCTTGCTTCGTTCTATCTTCATATGCACTGGACGTGGTTCTCCATGGTACAGCCCAGGCCGTGGGTGGGTGTTTCATGCAGATAACACATACAGACAGGCTAATGTGTGTCCATGAGGGGAACTGAAGTGATACTAATTATTGCTGTAGACAATGCTGACTACTATAGGTGAGCGGCGTGCGAACCTGTGTGACCATGAGCTTATAACTGATGTGATGGATGATGTATACAGATACAACCTCTGGCAAGCCCTGAGGCGGCCCCGTCTAGAGTCTCCCGGGCTGGATGGGGTGTCGACCATGCTCCAGCGGGCTGCGGCCGCTCTCGCTCCAGGGCCGCTCGTACGGGCTCCGCCAGGGTGTCCGCTCTGGTACTGGGGCCCCTCTGCGCTCCACGGGTGTCTGCTCTGTAGGGGAACCTCTAGCCCAGGAGTGTCTGCTCTTGTAGGGACCCTTCGCTTCCCCGGGTGTCTGGCTCTGTAGGACCCTCACTCCACGGGGTCGCTCTGTACGGCCTCTGCCGGGTCCGCTCTACGGTGCCCCTCTGCTCCACTGGTGTTCTGCTCTGACGTGGCACCCTCTCGCTCCCTGTGTAGCTCTGTAGGTGGCCCTCTCGCTCCACTGGGTGTCCGTCTCTGTCACGGGGCCCCTCTCGCTCCAGTACGATCGTACGGTCTGTCAGGTTCCGCTCGTCAGAAGGCTTCAGAAAAGAAGAAAACCAACCGAAGGCAAACACTCTGTCAGGTACTTGGTTTACAATCCTTCATCCTGGTGGTAGAGTGTCCATTTAAAAAAGGTAGGGAGAGGTCCAATAAGATGGAATGGAGGAGATTAAACTAGCAAAATAAGCAATCGGAGGGATCTGGTTTGCCACGAAGGGGTCCAAGGCATGGTTTGGCGGAGAGGTTGTTGGGGAGGGGGGAGCGTTTGAGGAATAACAGTTATTGTATGATATTTTGGTTTGTGAAAATGGAAATTATACAGTGAAAGGTTAACTTTCTTCGCTGTTTTTACTTTGGATAAATAAAAATTCCCAAAAAATTGATGCCACTACTTTGTGATAACTGTTGTTCGGTGCTGGATTTACAGCTATACAGTATGACCGTTACCCCAGCTCGGACCTTTACTTTGTACTGGGTTTGTTACAAGGACTAACAATAGTCAAATTTATGGTACTTTATTTTATATACCGCACCTTGGTCAAGTCTATCAGTCCATGCACGGACTGCACACTGAGCTGTACGGGCTCCGAGTCCGACCCGGTCTTATTTAGGTGCAGCGTACGAGCTTGGTGCGGCGTGTCCGCCGCTCTATTAGTGCCGATTGGGCTCCGCGTAGCTTGATTTAGGTGAAGAGACGTGGCTCCGCCGCGCTTTTAGGTGACGCGACGTGGCTCCGCCGCTCTGTTTGGTGCTAGTGGTCGCGTCGAGTCGAGGTGGCTCACGCGCTCTGTTTAGTTGCCGAGAGTGGATCTCGCAGCGTTAAGGTGAGAGGTGGCTCCGCCGCCTTGTTTAGGTGAGCCGAGCGTGGACTCGCCGCTCTTTTAGGTGCCGAGCGTCCGGCTCTTCGGCGTCCGCCGCTCCTGTTTGTAAGTGAGCGTGGCTCGAAGATCTATTTAGGTGCTAGCGTGCTTCCGCCTCTCTATTAGGTGCCGAGCGTGGCTACCGACGCTTATTTAGGTGCCGAGCGTGTCAGCAGACTTCTATTTTAGGTGCCGGCAGTGGGCTCCGCCGCTCTCATTTAGGTGTACCGAGTGTGGACAGGGTGCCGAGGTAGTGGATCCTCGAACCACTGCGGACGATGCCACACAAGCCCACTACCTGGGACCGGAGTTAGTGTACCATTTTCACCCGAGCCCAGCAAAGCGGGTTGACTTTCTGCGTCGTGGTACAACTGGCATTCCAAGCGTGATTGTCCGCAGCGGCAGCCAAGAGCCAGAAACGCAGGCAATATCGTAGTCAGCAGGGGTGCAGGACGGGCCAGCACAGAATCAAACGTCGGAGAGTAGTCAACATGGTCAGGGCATGCACAGGGAGCCCCAGCGAAATCAGAAACGGAACCGAGGTCACAACGGGCAATCATATAAATTGCGCAAGCAGCGTAAGCAAGCACGCCGTTACACGGGACATGGTTATACAGCAGCGTATAGCACCGGTACACGGGTCACTGGTCTCCAAGCAACGTAAACGGACTTGTACATGTATACAGCACCCTAGCTGGTACGGTATCGCACACGGTAGGGACAATGGAACAGATCAGCGTATACGCACACCTTTACACGGGTTGGTTATACCAGAGCGTATGCACACCGGATACACGGGGACCTGGTATACAGAGCGCTAAGCACACCGGTACCGGACACTGGTATACAGCAGCGTACTACGCGTACACGGAATGGTATAACAGCAGCGTCATAGCACGCCGGTAACGGGACACTGGTATACAGCAGCGTAGTAAGCGACGACCACTGGTATCAGCCTGACAGGGAGGGGCACGAGGTATACAGCAGACGTATAGCAACCCGGTACACGGGAACACTGGTATACAGCCACGTATAGCACGCCTGTACACGGGACACTGGTATCCAGCTGTATAGCACGCGGTTACACGGTGAAACGGTATACAGCAGCGATTAGCAGCCGGTACACGGCACTGGTTATACAGCAGCCGTATAGCACGCCGGTTACAGGGACCGTGTTTCCAGCAGCGTGATACACCCGGTACACGGGACACTGGTATACAGTCAGCGTAGACGCCGTTACACGGGAACACTGACTTTCAGGCTATAGAGCGACAGGGACCGCGTATACGCAGCGTTTCCGACCGGCGTAACAAAGGGCACTGGTACAGCAGCGTTATAGCACGCCGGTACACGGGACACTGGTTACCAGCAGTGATAGCACGCCGGTACACAGGTGCCCTGGTCATAAGCAGGTATACACACCGGGACACACGAACACTGGTATACAGCAGCGTAATCACGCCGGTACACGGTACATCGTATACAGCAGCGTATAGTCACGCCGTACAAAGGGCACTGGTAGTACAGCAGCGTAAGCACACCGGTACACAGGGCCCTGGTAACAGCACGTATGCACCCCGGACCACAGAACACTGGTATAGCGCGCGTCTAGCACACAAGTATAACAGGACACTGAATACCTCAGCGTATAGCACGCCGTACACGGGACACCTGGTAACGTCACGCGATACACGCCGGTACACGGGACACTGGTATACAGCAGCGTATAGCACGCCGGTACAGGGGTCACTGGTATACAGCAGCGTATAGCACGCCGGTACACGGGACACTGGTATACAGCAGCGTATAGCACGCCGGTACACGGGACACTGTATTAAGACAGCGTATCGCACGCGGGACCCGGGACACTGAGGTAGCAGAGTTAACGCACGCCGGTACACGGGACCACTGGTATACAGTCAGCGTTTATAGCAGCCTGGTACAAAGGGTCACGGATTACATCAGTGGATAGCACACCGGTAACAGGGCCCTGGCTACAGGGGACTGTGATAAGCAGCGTATACACACCGGGACACAGAACTGGTGATACAGCAGCGTAAGCAACAAGTATACGGACACTGGTATACAGCAGGTCTTATAGCACGCCGGTACACGGGACACTGGTATACAGCAGCGTATAGCACTCCGGAACGGGACCTGGTATACAGCCGTTACACGTACACTGCAGTATACAGCACGGATACACGGCTCGGTATACAACGAGTGTAGCACGACTTAGGGCTGAGTAAACAGCAGTGTATAGCACACGTACACAGGGCCATGGTTATACGGGCACTGGTATACAGCAGCGTATAGCACACCGGTACACAGACACTGGATTATACAGCGAGGTATAGCACACAAGGATATAGCAGGAAACTGGTATACAGCAAGCGTATAGCACGCCGGTACTACACGGTCAACCCTATAGACGTACGGAACTGATAACAGCAGCCTATAGCACGGCACGTTACACGGGACACTGGATACAGATCATCACGGGACAGCGATGGTATTAGCAGAGATCAGCCGCGTACAAGGGCACTGGGTATACAGCAGTGTTTATAGCACCCGTACACAGGCCCTTTAAGCGGTAACACAACGATAGGCATGGCTAAGCGTATAGCCCCCGGTACACCAGTGACACTGTATACAGCAGCGTATAGCACGCGGTGGACCGAAAGGCCTTCGCGCGGTATTCAGCCGTGTATAAATTAGCACACCGAACAGGGCCCTGGTATACAGCAGCGTATAGCACCCGTATACGAGAGCATCTATCCGTGCTGTTACCAGTGCCCTTGTGTCTAACAATGGGTCATTGGTATACGGCATACAGTAAAAGATGGTTTACGCTGCGGCTTTACTACTTCTGAGCTTTCATCCAGGCAGGGATTTCCCCTGACATCACGTGATCTACATTCAGGTTGTCCGGAAGTTGCGGGCGTGGCTTCCCGGAATGCCTCTGTGATGTCACTGGACCAACAATTGCCCATATATGGAGAGCTTCCTCCCGGGTCTTCCTGACAGGTCCAGCCCCTGTACAGACGTCATTGGCGGGAAGGGGCACGTGCGGGGGGGGCAGGCGGAGAATGCGTGCGGGACCCGCACACAGGACAATCCTGGGACCAAGGAGGAGCCCCCGCCGCATGCCCTTTCCATGTAAGGGAACTGTGATCCCTCCGTGGTATATGGCACCCCCTATACTACACTTAACCCCTTATTATTATATAGCTAGATATATTATGAGTAGTATATATATATATATATACTATACTCACCCCCTATATACACTGTGCACCCTACATACACTGACACCCCTGTGTATACTGCACCCCCTATATACACATGACACCCCTGTGTATACTCTGACACCTCCTATATACACTGTGCACCCTAACATCACCTTCAACACCTGTGCATACTGAACCCCTTCCTATACACTTAACCCCTGGTGTATACTGACCCCATATACACTGAACCCCTGTGGTATACGAACCTCCTATATACACTTTGCCCCTAATCTACACTGACACCCCTGTGTATACTGCACCCTCCATAACAAGACACCTCCACTGTATACCTGCACCTCCTTACACTGACACCTCCATGTATACAGCACCCAAATGCACAGACCTCTGTGTAATACAAGCAGCGATAAGATAGTATATATAGCCACAGTCCAGTATATGACATTGCGAACATTGATATAATAGTACCACTTATAGACGTGGACGAATTGGTGGGGATTCCAGGAAGTCATATATACTGTAAAGTATGAAAAATCCCTGCAACAAAATGTGAAAAAAAGTTTCTGAAAACTCCAGACAACAATAAGGAAATAAATAATGTTCCCTTAGCAGAGGGGAGGTGTGTATGCAGCCCCACTGCGGAGCTATGCTGTGCCATGTGAGAGGGGAGGTGTGTATGCAGCCCCACTGCGGAGCTATGCTGTGCCATGTGAGAGGGGAGGTGTGTATGCAGCCCCACTGCGGAGCTATGCTGTGCCATGTGAGAGGGGAGGTGTGTATGCAGCCCACTGATGAGCTATGCGTGTGCCAGTGAGAGGGGAAGTGATGTAATGCAGCCCCACTGCGACTATCGCTGTGCCGGTGAGAGGGGAGGTGTGTATGCCAGCCCCAC
This sequence comes from Engystomops pustulosus, assembly GCA_019512145.1. Lineage (NCBI taxonomy): Eukaryota > Metazoa > Chordata > Amphibia > Anura > Leptodactylidae > Engystomops > Engystomops pustulosus. Next base: position 89,309 of record WNYA01001021.1, read on the forward strand.
ATGCGGGAGAGGCAATGCCGTGACCATGTGAGAGGGGGATGTTGTATGCAGCCCCTCTGCGGGCATGCGCGTACCATGTGTACGAGGCGGAGGTGTGTATGCATCCCCACTGTCGGACTATTCTGTAGCCATGTGAGAGGGGTGGTGTATGCAAGCCCCACTGTGAGCTATGCTGGTCCATGTTGAGAGGAGAGGTGTGTATGCAAGCCCCATGCTGAGCTATGCCTGTGCCTGTGTAGAGGGGAGGTGTGTATGCAGCCCCACTGGCGAGTAAGCTATGCCGTGCTCATGTGAGAGGGGAGGTGTAGTATGCACCCCTCTGCGGAGCTATGCCGTACCATGGGAGAGGGGAGGTGTGGCATGCAGCCCCCTGCGGACGGCTAGCCGTGCCATGTGAGAGGGGAGGGGTATGCAGCCCCTCTCGGGTAGCTATGCCGTACCATGTGAGAGGGAGGTTGTGTACTGCAGCCCCACTGCGAGAGCTTGCTTTACCGTTCCATGTGAGAGGGGTGTGTGTATGCAGCCCTTTGCGGAGCTCTGCCGTACCCATGTGAAGGGGAGGGGAGTGTGTATGCAGCCCCTTGCGGAGCTATGCCGTGCACATGTGAAGGGGAGGGTGTGTATGCAGCCCCACTGCGGAGCTATGCTGTGCCATGTGAGGGTGGGAGGTGGATGCAGCCCCACTGCGGAGCGATGCCGTACCATTGAGAGGGGAGGTGTGTATTAGCCGCCTACAATGCGGACTATGCTTACCATGTGAGAGGGGAGGTGTGTATGGCAGCCCCACTGCGGAGCTATGCTGCGCCATGTGAGTAGGGAGGGTGTCTGCGCCCCACTGCTGAGTCTATGCATGTGCACATGTGAAGGTAGGGTGTATGCGCCCCACTGCGGTGCTATGCCGTGCCATGGAGAGGGGGAGTGTGCTCCCCTGCGGAGCTTATTCGACGCCATGTGAGAGGAGGGAGTGTTATCAGCCACACTGCGGAGCTAGTTACTGTACCATGTGAGAGGGGAGGTGTGTATGCAGCCCCATGCGGAGCTATCTGTGTCCATGTGAAGGGGAGGTGTGTATGCAAGCCCCAATCTGCTGAGTCTGCTGTCCATGACACCTGCTCCGGGTGTACTGCAGGGCCGGCACATATTAAAGGGGATTGTCAGGACAAGAAAAACCATGGCCTGTCTATTTAAAACAGGCCATCCTACCCACAGTCCACTGTGCGTTTCGTGCAGCTCAACTACATAGCACAACATCACCATGCACATCACATCTTTTGTTTCAGAGAATAGATATAAGAATACTTTCTTCCCTTAAAGGAAAACACCTGCTACACCACAGCACGCTTCCATGCTGGAGTGGTGTCCCCCGAAACAGGTCCTTCTTCCTTTATCTTCAAATGGCTCATTTGGGAGAAACAAAGCCGTTAAGTTATGCCAAATGACCTCAGGGGCTACCTGGTTACTGACAGAAGCTCCTTAGCGAATTATCACATCCCAGCTCGCTGGTTGGGAATGGGAGGGCTTGAGCTTCCGAATGTACACAGGAGCCCCTGAGGTTCCATTTGCATAATTTAAAGCAGATTTTCTCCAAAGAAGAAGCCATTAAAGAAGAAAAGGAAGGTCAGATCTGTTTCTGGGGACAATACCACTGTAAGTGTGTCTGGTGTACAATACTGCACTCATCTGGTATGATTTCCTTCTATCAAACTCCTACCTTCTCCCAGGCTGCACCTTTTCTCTGGAATAGACTATTTGAACTTCAGGCAATACCTAGCAATTTTTTCAAACATGCCCTAAAACCCATGACTTTCACTTTCTTTTTCTTCAACTCCCCCTGATTTCTCCTCCTCGTCTAATGTAACCCCCTCGTCACTTATACCAATGAATATAAGCTTATTAGTATATTATTATTAATGTCTTTTAAGAAACTGTAAATGATTATAGAGGGTTGACCCTGAGCGCAGCTATAACACGTTAATCAACCGATACCCGATCATTACATGTACCTATATCCGGGAAAAGAGGAAGGGCGGCACCTGATGCAATGTACCTATTATACTGTTATGACCTGTATAGTTCACCGCGGTGCGTGGATACACGACCATCCTATATCTCCCTATAGACTGCTCTTGACATCTCATGTAGGGTTTTATAGTAGCAAGTAGGGATGTGTGTACCTATATAGATATTATTAGACACCAATACCCAATGCAGACAAGACATAGAGTGTGTTGTATATATCCTGTACCTAGATTATACCATGAAGCTGACCCTTAGATGTGATATGTCCTCCCATGTTTACGTGTGTTCCTATATGGAACATGATCATGTGTGTGCATATCCTATACATTATATATACCACATGGAGCTTATCCTGATATATATATATACTCCATGTATTATCGATAGTCCTGTACGGAACATGGCGAGTCGTGGTATACCATTCCTTGTACATTATATACCATTTGGGCATTGATGGGTTGTCCCTCTTATATACATTTTTCATGGCGGTGGTTTCTGCTCTGTATACTATAGCCACTGTATGTATATAGTATGAGTGTGCTGTATGGAACTTTTCATGTGGTGTACATATCCTGTCAACAGCATGTGGAGATGCCATAGGTTGTTTTTTGGGGGTTCTACTTCCTGTGTATAGTGTGCACACTATAGTTATCACCTATTATATAGGGCATAGCCCCTGCTGCGTGTGTATATCCTGTATACTGAGGTGTCTTATGGTGCGGATCCTATATGGCAGCACCTATAGTGGTGACCCCTTCATCCACCTTATTTACCCAGGATAGCCATATGTCTCCAAGACTATCTCCAGAGCCTCTGTGACGACTCTCCCCATCATCCCCCCCCGAGTGTATAAAGAGCGCGAGAGTCGCTTCATCTGTAAACAATCATTTACTTTAATCAGAAAACAAGAACATAGAAAACATCGCGCGTGGTATACAAACTGACACATAAATCGACTCAGTTCAGACACTCCCCGGACAGCACTCCGCTAAAAGTACATTTAAATAATCTACTGTGCATTAATACATATTACCGGGGGCAGGGCGGTGTTCCGAGGCCTTGCGACCCCCCCCAGCCCCCACTGCTATAGCTGAGGCGTCGTGCTGTGCCCGCCTTGCCCCAGCGACCCGCCCACAGCGAGCGCCCGCAGGGATAGGAGACACGTTGGTCTGTGCAACCTTCACTGAGAATCCATCTGTGCACTAACAGTGAATGCGAGGAGGGTACAGCGCCAGCCTCACCCGCCCGGGCACATGGACCCACATTCCTCTCTCGTTATGACACCACAAAATTCTGAAAGGCTCCTCGTTAAGTGCGGCGGAGGGGGTGGAAGAATTAGTCCACCCCGCTATGATAACCCTTCCGCTGCACATAGGCTGTGCCCACACGCCAGAAGGAGGGTCCTCATTGCTCAGGCCACTGACAAACTCCAAGCCACGGCTTGCGCGGCACTTGTGTTCCCCAGTAAGGCGCAGAAGAGTCTCTCCCTAATCACGGTCCTTCTGGGAGTTCAGAGGCAGCAATCAACGGATGGTTGGCAGAAAGACTGGCAATCAACCCACAGATCAGGAACAGTCTCTCTATACCCCCCTCACGTGACGGCTCAGTCTGTAAGTGCGTGACTACATTAGTCATGTCTGGGACCCCCAGGAGGGGGCGGCTGTAGTCATTATCAGCCCCGCCCCAACTTCAATACGTCTCATACAGCAGGGGGCAGTGATGTAGAGATCCTCAGGGGGCGGTGCCCCCTAGCGTGGTAACACCCCTGATGGTGAAAGTCATCATAGCCACAGGGGTTGCGTGTCCCTCATCAACCCCTGGCACATGCCCTCCAAGTGGTGCATCGGTCTGTACAGAAGAGGGCGATGAGTATAGCTCGGGGCGTGCCATGTTAAACTTCTGGACCCTGATATGTCAAACAGGGGGACAGGACAGTCTGTAGACACGCAGTGGGGGCCCGCTGCAGTCCCCTTGTGGTGGAGGACTAAGATGTGGCCCCTGATGTTTGGGTGCAGTCCATAGACAGCAGGGGGCGCTGCAGGTCAGTGTGTAGCTGTGGCCGCGGGGGCAGATCAGAAGACGGCATGGCCCTTGCCCCCGAGCAGCAGCTGACAGCCGTGGCGGGCATGCTCGCGCACGCGGCCCTTGAGCTGCTCCACCTGCTCGCGGAGGGCCCCGGCGGTGCCGCTGAGGCCGCAGTTCTCGCTCTTGAGCTCCCGCACCTTCTCCTCCAGGCGGGCGATGCGCTCCAGCTTCCTCTTGCGGCACTTGGTGGCGGCCAGGCGGTTCCGCAGCCGCTTCCTCTCCACCTTGATCTTCTCCTGCTCCTCCATGTTGATGGGTGACATGGGCGCCGGGGTGCTGTCCCTGCTGCCGCCGGCGTCCGGTACCGTCTGCGGTTCTTCCTTGAAGTGTCCGTAGGGGGCTGCGGTTGCGGGCGGGAGGTAGCTGATGGTGGCGGACGGCTGGCGGTAGCAGTTGTAGGCGGACAGGTTGGTGTACACGGCCGGGTCGGCTCCGTACATGCCGCCGTTGGCCGGTGCGGTGCCGCCGCTCAGGGACACGTTGGGCGGGACGTCGCGGTTCATCTTGTGCAGATCATCCAGCGCCCGCACGAAGCCGTCCACGAAGCCCTCCTGCTCCTCGGTGCCGCCCCGGTAGAAGGCCTGGCCTCCGGCCGCTGCGCCGCCCCCGCTGTGGATGATGAGCCGCTCCAGCTCCGGCGCGGACATCTTCAGGCTCGGCTGCTCCGTGTAGTAGGACAGCTCCGGCTTCAGGCTGCGGTACTGATCGCTCAGCAGCGCCGGCTTCAGTAGGGACGGCTCCGGCCGGGAGTACAGCAGAGAGTCGTCATAAAAGGGCTGCTCCATCTGCGAGCACATCAGCGGGTCCGGTGCAGTGTGTGCGGTGTACGGGAGAAGCTGCTGCGGCTGTCACCTGGGACGCGCTGTTCTATCTGACAGCTCGCACTGCGCCGCCATAGGCTTTATACCACGGCCCGGCCCCCGGAAGCGCCAGGGCGAGCGCTGATTGGACGCGGCGCGGTGACGTCCCGGCTGTGGACGTGAGGAGAAGGGGGAGGCGTGCGTGTGACGTCAGTGCCAGGAAACTCGTGCTGCTTGTAAACAGGGGGAGGGAGGGAATCCTGGTGACGTCACTACACGCTGGACATCACAGGTCATTGCCATGTAGCCGGACCTTGTTATAGCAGTGGTATAGGGGCATCAGTGACTGGCGCATTGTTATAGGGATACTTGTAAGTGGCAGTGCTATAGGGATCAGTGACTGGCACATTGTTAGGGGTCTTCTATAGCTGGCAGTGGTATAGGGATCAGTGACTGGCACATTGTTAGAGGTCTTCTATAGCTGGCAGTGGTATAGGGATCAGTGACTGGCACATTGTTAGGGGTCTTCTATAGCTGGCAGTGGTATAGGGATCAGTGACTGGCACATTGTTATAGGGATACTTGTAGCTGGCAGTGGTATAGGGATCAGTGACTGGCACCTTGTTATAGGGATACTTGTAAGTGGCAGTGCTATAGGGATCAGTGACTGGCACATTGTTAGGGGGCTTATATAGCTAGCAGTGGTATAGGGATCAGTGACTGGCACATTGTTAGGGGTCTTCTATAGCTGGCAGTGGTATAGGGATCAGTGACTGGCACATTGTTATAGGGATACTTGTAAGTGGCATTGCTATAGGGATCAGTGACTGGCACCTTGTTAGAGGGGTACTTGCAGGTGGTATATGGTATAAGTGACTGGCACATTGTTAGGGGTCTTCTATAGCTGGCAGTGGTGTAGGGATCAGTGACTGGCACATTGTTAGGGGGCTTCTATAGCTGGCAGTGGTATAGGGATCAGTGACTGGCACATTGTTATAGGGCTTCTATAGCTGGCAGTGGTATAGGGATCAGTGATTGGCACCTTGTTATAGGGATCAGTGACTGACACATTGTTATAGGGATAGTTGTAGCTGACAGGGGTATAGGGATCAGTGATTGGCACCTTGTTATAGGGATCAGTGACTGGCACCTTGTTATAGGGATACTTGTAGCTTGCAGTGTTATAGGGATCAGTGATTGGGACATTGTTATAGGGATCAGTGACTGGCACCTTGTTATAGGGATCAGTGAATGGCACCTTGTTATAGGGATACTTGTAGATGGCAGTGCTATAGGGATCAGTGACTGGCACCATGTTATAGGGATCAGTGACTGGCATCTTGTTATAGGGACACTCGTAGCTGGCAGTGCTATAGAGATCAGAGACTGTCACATTGTTATAGGGATACTTGTAAGTGGCAGTGCTATAGGGATCAGTGACTGGCACCATGTTATAGGGATCAGTGACTGGCATCTTGTTATAGGGATGCTTGTAACTGGCACTGGAATAGGAATCAGTGACTGGCACATTGTTATAGGGATGCTTATATCTGGCAGTGGTATAGGGATCAGTGACTGGCACCTTGTTATAGGGATCAGTGACTGGCACCTTGTTATAGGGATACTTATAGCTGGCAGTGGTATATGGATCAGTAACTGGCACATTGTTATAGGGATGCTTATAGCTGGCAGTGGTATAGGGATCAGTGACTGGCACATTGTTATAGCAGTGGTATAGGGATCAGTGACTGGCACATTGTTATAGGGATACTTGTAGCTGGCAGTGGTATAGGGATCAGTGACTGGCATATTGTTATAGGGATACTTGTAAGTGGCAGTGCTATAGGGATCAGTGACTGGCACCTTGTTAGAGGGGTACTTGCAGGTGGTATATGGTATAAGTGACTGGCACATTGTTAGGGGTCTTCTATAGCTGGCAGTGGTATAGGGGTATCAGTGACTGGCACATTGTTAGGGGGCTTCTATAGCTGTCAGTGGTATAGGGATCAGTGACTGGCACATTGTTAGGGGTCTTCTATAGCTGGCAGTGGTATAGGGATCAGTGACTGGCACATTGTTAGGGGTCTTCTATAGCTGGCAGTGGTATAGGGATCAGTGACTGGCACATTGTTAGGGGGCTTCTATAGCTGGCAGTGGTATAGGGGTATCAGTGACTGGCACATTGTTAGGGGGCTTCTATAGCTGGCAGTGGT